>JACXGI010004035.1:5908-56996 GCA_016801175.1 Esox masquinongy
ATATATATATATATATATATATATATATATATATATATATATATATACAGCTCCGGAAAGAATTAAGAGACCACTGCACCTTTTTCTTTCCTTTCCAGAAAAGTCGAAAAGGAAGGTTTTAAGTGAGGAACATAAGCGTTCAATTTGCATTGGTCTCTTAATTTTAACCCTTCTGTTCCTCACTCAAAACATTCCTTTTCAACTTTTTTGGAATGGAAAGAAAAAGGTGCAGTGGTCTCTTAATTTTTTCCGGAGCTGTGTATAAACATACTGTGCCCCTTACATCTATAGGTAGCGAAAGCTATGTATCATACTATTTTTATGTCATGAGTGAGTAATAGATTGTGGCTTTTGCACTGTATGTCCTTTGACATGAATCAGTGTATCAAAAGAGAATATATAAGTGACAACTCACCTTGAAGAATGTTGGTCGATCCACAGCCTATCAACCAACCAATCGACCAGTTGACTAAATGGGGTCTGCCCAAATATATAAATCTGTTTATAAAATGGCAGACCGAATGAATCTTTAAGGCGAATATGACACGACCATTCAATATGTTGTTATAGCAACACCATCTGGCCAATCAGTGTAACTGTAAAACGCCAGTTGATTCACCCATGCTTCATAAAGGGATCGGGCTAGTGGTGTCTGGAATATGGACCGAGACAGTTCCATTGTCCCTTCCCTAGACAGTTATGAAAACACCAACGAATATATATAAAATTAATTAATGGAAACTATCTTACATCGGAGCAACATCACTCATCTCATATAAAATCTTCGGTTATGTCAGTCTGTTATTTCAACAGTGATTTTATAGGTGGCAATAATTAAACAAATTACTTTGTTTAATTATATGGAATATTAACATGACAAATGCATTGAAATAGACAACTAAAAAAAACAATATTTAATCATTATAGTAACACTTTCACATTTTTAAAAAAATGTCCATTGTCCATTTTACATTACCTATGGTACGTTTGACAAGCCGGTCCCGTGCAGGTCCTGTGCCATGTGCGTACACATGTTAAAGGGTGCATGTGCATTTCTAATCACTCTCATTATGCTTAGTCTCAAAACCTTTACTGTAAATGATCGCATGCATAGTTTACGCTCAAATTTGAGCCCGTGTGTGATTGATAAATGAGCCTTCTGGACATTATCTATCACAGCTGCCTCTGATGTCCCAGGCCTCCAGGTCTATCTCCTTTACACTCTCTCTGCCTCACACAATTTTGGTCTCTCCTCATCTGCAATTTGGGGATTGGTTTACGGTAAAAGTTACAGTTGTGGTTAGGGTTGGAATAATGATTACAATTAGGGTTAGGGGATAAGGTTACGTTTTCAGAGAGAACAAAAATAACCTGTTCTCTCTTTGGTAGTAATACCAAAGTGTTTGTGTAGTGAGGGGGGATCTTGCTTATTAAGGTTAAGCATTAGGGCAAGTGTTAGGGGATAGGTAACAGGGATTTCTGGTTGTCTGGTCCCCACAAGGATAGAGAAACAAACATGTGAGTGTTTGTGTGTGTTTGTGTGTGCGTAGGTGTAGAGTGGGAGGTGGTTAGGTACAGAGCGACAGCCCTAGATACTGTAACTATGAGAACAAGGCCCCATTTATCCAATGTATGACTAACTAACAAGCTCACACCAAAATATACACACTCCTCTCTCTCCCTCTGTCTGTCTCTCTCTGTATGAATCTCTCTTTCTCTTTTTATGAATCTCTTACTCAGTATGAATCTGTCTTTCTCTTTGACTCTCTCTTTGTATGACTCTCTCGCACTCACACAAACACACACACACACACACACACACACACACACACAAACACAAACACGCACAAAAACCCAAGCCAATACCAACAAAAACAAATTAACACAACAATAATACAACAAATGACTTGTATTTTATTAGCATTCGAGAATATTGAACGTGAAATGATCAGAACTGCAAAAAGAAATAGTTATCCTCATGTAGATAATTCAAATTGACATATTTAAACTGTTAATTCACCTAAAACCTCACATTCTGATGATAAACATAGCTGGAATATCATAATAAAATAATGCTAATATACGACAACAATATTCTGCAACATTTCATTGCATTTTATAGAAATGTTAGCATCCAATGTGAAATTGTTTGAGGAAATCGGTTGACTGCAAGTCGACACAGGCTCTGCCTGGCTCTGTGACTTGCTCAGTTGTTAGAAAACATATCAACATAATAACACAAAGCCAATATCATCATGTAAAATAGAGATAGAGTCGTACAATTGCGTAAACATTAAAGATACAGTAGGAAAAAACATTTGGAATTTGATCGTTAATGGATGGTTGACCAGTCGTGTTAAGGTTGTCATGCTGCCTCACCTGGTTGCTAAGCAAATGTACGGATTAAGAAACCAATGCTCATTATTGAATTCCAGTGATATTTCCCATCTCCCCAAAAGTATCTCAGTCTGAAAGCAGAGGAACTCAAACTGGTTTGCTTCATGTTAGTTAAAGAAAGAAAATGCAGTATATTCATCTGACGGTTCGGTGTGTAGTTTGAGGAAATTTAATTGAAGTATATACTTGTCATGACGATACGGACAGATGGATGTGTACTAGACAAGTATCCCCATATCATCTACTGACTGATTCAGTGGCCTGTAGTGCAGAATACTGTTTTAAAACAGATGTGATATCTTATCCACCATTTCCATTCACCAGAATGTGTAGCTATTTTCATTTTACAAATGGACAACTTAGTCATAGTGATTTTTTTTTTTTGAAATAGAATATATGTGCGTATACACTTATTTTATACAACATTAGAAAAACATTTGCCAAATTATTAAACTTTCATTTGTCTGGTCAACAACCGTCATCAGAAATTGTCATGACCATCCGAGGGACAACACACACACACACAGACACACACACAGACACACACAGACACACACACACACAGACACATACACTCAGCCAGGGTCTCATCCCATTGGACTTGTCGGCGCCGGGGCTATTAATGGTTTGTCTCCATGGTAACCAGGCTGCCATTTCATGGGACACCTGGAACACTTTCACCTCTCTCTGTCTCTGTCTGCTGTCTGAGACTGAAGAGTCTCTAAAGACACACACATACACACTAGCATATGCCACAAAAAATTATACATATATATATATATATATATATATATATATATATACAGCATACAGTATCAGTCATTAGTTTGGAAATACGTACCCATTAAAGTGAATGGATAAGTGTGTCCAAACTTTTGACTGGTATATATATATACAGTATATTTATACAGCTCTGGAACAAATTAAGAGACCACTGCACCTTTTTCTTTCCTTTCCAAAAAAGTCGAAAAGGAAGGTTTTGAGTGAGGAACAGAAGGGTTAAAATTAAGAGACCACTGCAAAATGAATGCTTCTGTTCCTCACTCAAAACTTTCCTTTTCAACTTTTTTGGAAAGTAAAGAAAAAGGTGCGGTGGTGGTTTTTTTCCGGAGCTATATATATATATATTGAAGTATATACTTCATATATATATATATATATATATATATATAGTATCTCACAAGAGTGACTACACCACTCACATTTTTGTAAATATTTGATTATATCTTTTCATGTGACAACACTGAAGAAATGACACTTTGCTACAATGTAAAGTAGTGAGTGTACAGCTTGTATAACAGTGTAAATTTGCTGTCCTCTCAAAATAACACAACACACAGCCATTAATGTCTAAACCGCTGGCAACAAAAGTGAGTACACCCTTAAGTGAAAATGTCCAAATTGGGCCCAAAGTGTCAATATTTTGTGTGGCCACCATTATTTTCCAGCACTGCCTTAACCCTCTGGGGCATGGAGTTCACCAGAGCTTCACAGGTTGCCACTGGATTCCTCTTCCACTCCTCCATGACGACATCACAGAGCTGGTGGATGTTAGAGACCTTGCGCTCCTCCATCTTCCATTTGAGGATGCCCCACAGATGCTCAATAGGGTTTAGGTCTGGAGACATGCTTGGCCAGTCCATCACCTTTACCCTCAGCTTCTTTAGCTAGGCAGTGGTCGTCTTGGAGGTGTGTTTGGGGTCGTTATCATGTTGGAATACTGCCCTGCGGCCCAGTCTCTGAAGGGAGGGGATCATGCTCTGCTTCAGTATGTCACAGTACATGTTGGCATTCATGGTTCCCTCAATGAACTGTAGCTCCCCAGTGCCAGTAGCACTCATGCAGTCCCAGACCATGACACTCCCACCACCATGCTTGACTGTAGGCAAGACACACTTGTCTTTGTACTCCTCACCTGGTTGCCGCCACACACGCTTGACACCATCTGAACCAAATAAGTTTATCTTGGTCTCATCAGACCACAGGACATAGTTCCAGTAATCCATGTCCTTAATCTGCTTGTCTTCAGCAAACTGTTTGCGGGCTTTCTTATGCATCATCTTTAGAAGAGGTTTAGACATTAATGGCTGTGTGTTGAGTTTTTTTGAGGGGACAGCAAATTTACGCTGTTATACTAGCTGTACACTCACTACTTTACATTGTAGCAAAGTGTCATTTCTTCAGTCTTGTCACATGAAAAGATGTAATTATATATATATATATATATATATATATAGTACCAGTACTATATGTAAGTAAAATATGATACAGTACACACAATGAGTAACACTACACAAACTGGCCTCCATAGATCAGGCCTTCCACCTATCCACCGTGTCATTTCTGTGTGTGTGTATTTCGTATGTGTATGCTGGCGTATGTGACTCTTCAGAACACATTAGTATTTGAATGTAATTTCTAATGGACTTATTACAACAATTAACTATGTATTTATTTGAACTAATTTTAAATTAAGTTACACTCCTTTTTCTATCTGACTCACCCCCCTTCCTTGCTCTTCTTCCCTTTACGTCACTCTCCCAGACTCGTCTCCATCCACTCCCCAGCCCAGTGACAACACCTCTCCCCCTGCCCCTCCTGCCCTGCCATGGCCCTCCTCTCTAGCACCCCCAGTGGCGGTGGCAGTTGTGGGTAGTGGTGGGGGAGAGACAGGGAAGTACTGCTGTCTGTGTGGAGCCTGGTTCAACAATCCTCTGATGGCCCAACAGCACTACCAAGGGAAGAAACATCGCCGGAACGCAGCTCGGGCACGACTACTGGAGCAGCTAGCTGGCAGTATAGACGCTACCGAAAATACAGGTAAGGAGACAGGGTTACAGTTCAGGGGTAGCTGAGTGGTTAGAGCATCTGACCTGTTACCCAATGGTTGCTGGATCTAATCCTTAAGCTTGCTAGTGGAAAAATATGTCCATGAGCAAGTGAGATTACATCTGCAAAATGGCTAACATAAACATTAGGGAGAAGAAACTATAGGATCCCAGCATGTCATAATTTGACAAACTACATTTAGATTTGGGTCATTTAGACACCAGGGTCACTTGCAGTAAGTGCATACCTTTTAATACAGCTTGGTGAAATAACCACACAGTTTAGTAGTGACTGCATTCTAATCAGTAAATTAGTTACCTGCAAAAGTCAGAGTTGGAAAGAAGGTCATAAAAAGTTTACAAAAGACAGCAGACAGAGATGATGGGAGTGTAACTCTTTTACAAACCGTCAGGACATTGTTTTCCTTTATTTATACAGGGGAAACAATCTGAGACAAGGGGCTCTCTTACAGTTGTGCCCTATAATACAGAAAATAGGAAATGACATTTCCTAATGAACATACAGTAGGAAGTTTCTGTAAGAAAGCCTCATAGACATTAACCGGTGTCTAGCCATTCTAACAGTCAGGGAGCCCCTGGAAACTGACGTATAAAAGGCATTGATGTGTTTGACAGTTTGCACCAGTATAAATATGCAACGCTGCATCCCAACCAATAACACATCACCATAATCAAGCACTGACATAAAAGTGGCCTGTACAATTTCCTTTCTACGCTGCAATGACAGACAATTTGTTACTGTAGAAAAATCTAACTTTTACTTTCAGATTCTCTACCAGCTCTGAAATATGTCTTAAAGGAGAGATTATCATCCAACCAAATCCTAAGGTGATCATTCAACTGTAGACTTTTGGACCTTGAAAGTAGCACATGATTGTCAATGTCACAGGTAGGCAGGACATGAAGCACAGAGTAAAGGGAAGCATCCTTTTATTATTACACAAAAAACAAACAAAAGGAGCGGCAGCTTGAGTGCAAACACAAACAATGGACCACAACTGAAAGGTCTAAAGGGGCAACTTAAATAGTTTCCCAATTAGAGGCAACATGGGGCAGCTGCCTCTTATTGGGGACAATCAAAACAGCAGCGCAGAGATGCCTAGAGGCACCTCTGCGGTCAGGCCCTGACTTGAGCCCCGGGCGCATGGAGATGCTTAGAGGCCCCCAGCCTGGACCTGACAATGATTTGTTTTACTTGCATTCAGCAGCATCCTAAAGTCGACAAGTGCATCCTGTATCATTTGAAAATCTGACTGTGGCAGTGCAAAAGCTTGAGCTAGAGATGGGGGTGTGGTGTATAGCATTGTCATTAGCATAAAAATTAAAATTATAGTTTTTCAAAGAGTTACAGATATCTTTTATGTAAAGAGTGAACAATAAAGGACCCAGAATCCAACCTTGTGGAACTCCTTTGTGTACAGTAAGAAAATCTGTTTCAGTATCCCTCTGTTAGTGCAGCCTGTGGTCTGTCACTGAGGGAGTGATCGACTGCATCAAAGGCCTTTGACAGATCAATAAACAGAGTTATACAGTTTAATTTCTAATCCAAAGCTTTGACAAGATCGAATCCTGAGCCAGGAAAGTAAACAACTAATTTTGTCCTTGAGCAAGACATTAAATCCTCCTCCAAGGGCCCAGTGTACTTAAACCTTGTGTTCAGTTGATGACAAAAAAGTAATATTTAGTGCTGGGAGGTGTTGTTTTGTCTTTTAAACTCTATAAAGAATTCAGAGATTGGAATTTTTTATAACACACTCATTAAATAGCAGATAAATAAAAGCATAAATGACACATACATACACACACACGCACACACACACACACACACATTGCATAACATAACTTGACATTATTTTTTCTGTTGGCGGACTGGCCTGTTAGGGACTGTTTCCATGGGAAACAGCTTCAATGTAATTTTCTTGTCACATACACGCGCACACGCACACATTCTCACAGACACACGGACACACAAACACACAGACACAATGGCACGTGTACGCAAACACACACAAACACACGCGTGCACAAAGGCCCACTCACAGATGGTAAGTGAGGGAATAGCGGCCCAGGTTAAGTACTTAAGTATGCACCTGACACCACCCAATCAAGACAAATATGATAGTATTCATCAGGCATGAGTGAGTGGGTTCAACTGTATGACCCAGTTTACACAGTTGTATCTAACTCACTGTATTATATGATGGCCATGTAGTGTAGAGCTAGAATCAGCTGTTTTGCTAGGTCCTGTAGGCTGTATCTATACGGGCCTAGTGACAGACATCAAGTATCATTACGGAAAGAAATGTGTTATGGGGGTGGGCAACAGCATAATTATCTTGAGAGAGAGAGAGGGAGAGAGGGAAAAAGAATGAGTGAGAGAAGATAGTATGAAAATGAGAAAAAGGGAGTATTAATTAATTAATCAGCTGCACCTTGTGTGCACCTGTTCCCCTTTCCTCAACCTTCTGCTTATACATCATCTTCATAAGCTTTCCACGCAGTGCAACTGACACACACATCACACACACACACACACACACACACACACGCGCGCACACGCACACAGCCGTGTGATCTGGTTTGATGGCTCCGCCTACACACTAACACAATGACCCAGAGTAATCTACTACTGTGGAGTAGGTGGGAGGTTAACAGTATGTTTTCTCTTAATCGCTGCATGAATTATGCAATGCAGTTTACTATATGTGAAACATAATTACAACATGACTCAGTGCCCTGGGGCAGACAATGTCAATCCGGCCAAAAAACAAACTCCTACATACATTCAATATCATGAAGCTCAACATCAAATGCTGGCACACACGCCTGCACACACACACACACACACACACACACACGCACACGCACACACACACACACATAGATGCCCAAAGCAGCAAATGAATGCTCTCATGATCTAGTCCCCCACTCTTAAATTACATTATTTCCTTGTGCGCTATATTTTTCTCCAACAGTTTCTCCACTGGTTCATAATACATTCAATGTTGTAGTGGAATTGTAACCTGGGTTAACTCCCAGTCTGTAAATAGTATATGTATTAACATATTTATGGACCCAACAGTCTGCAGATGAATCATCTAGTAACCATTGAGTCTAGGGACCGGGTATAAAGCTGAGGAGAAGAGGATATAGCTGAATATATTACACTGTTGCTCACACATACTCACACAGACACACACACACAAACACACTAACTCTTTTCCAGTCATATAGAAACATGCACTCATAGATATCTCTTTCCACAGATTACTGCTTATAAGACGATCCTGGGCTGTTCTAAGGTCTGTGTCGGTCATGACATTTTGTAAGGCGGTAATTTTAATGCCATTTTAATTAACATAAACACTTAAATATTAACCATCTCCAGGCTCCCAGATATTCCCTTGAAGCACATACTTGGAACATCTATATTTCAAAAAGTATTATAAATCTATTTATTACATTGTATTGACCAACACAATGAGTCCATAATTAATTTTTGTTAGGTCTTAAGAAATCTTATATGAGACATTTTTGTGTGCCACATTTAAGGCCGGGTGTTTTGTAAAAGCACTTTGTGACAACTGCTGAAAAGGGCTTTATAAATACATTTGATTGATTGATTGATTGACATCCAGGAACAATTGGTGAGAGTTGTTCATCCATGTTGCTCAATTATGAAATATGATCATTTGAAACAGGACCTGTGTGTGTCATTTAGGCTTCTCCTGTTGTATGATTTAGGACTTGCAGAAAATAAAAAATAGCCTTGAAACAGCAGGCCCAATCAAAATTCTGCTTTCACGTAGGGCTGTATGTAGACATTTCTGGGCTTACAATATAAGATTTATTTCACTCAAGGTATCAACTTTCCGTTGCCTCTCGCTTCATGACAGGTGACATTTAGTTCAAAGTCAATATGAAACTCTGCTCCTCAAAGCTAACCGGTGTTCATTCAGGAATGGTCAGTAGTCACAAAATCAGAACCAAGTGAAATATGTTCAGGAACATTGGTAACATATTTCACTATACATATTTTCCTGACTGACACTTGCTCATTTAGCGCACTCCAGAAACGAATGAAAGAGAAAGATAAGAGATAGAAACACACAGACGTCCTGTAGCTGGAGGTAATGTGTTATTCTATTAATTATTAAAATGTAGAAAGGCCCCGTTTTTCACAAGCCTTCCTGTGCAATCTGTGACATAACAGCAGGCTCTTCCAGCCTCATGCATAGAAAGTTTGGAGGTTAGGAAACAACTTACAGTATCCACCATGCTCACGCTCAAAAAGGTGGCTCCTCAGGGCTGCATGCTTTAACCCCTCCTCTACGCTACGTTGAGCTACGGCTGCATGGCCACCCGCCACTCCAACACCGTCTTCAGGTATGCTGAGGACCTGGCGCCAGTAGCCTTGATCACACATGGTCTAGTCCAGACCTGGGCAAGATAAGGCCCCCGGGCCGGATCCGGCCCGTTGAGTAATTCTATCCGGCCCGCGATACATCCAAAACGTTTAAAATACTACAAAATAAAAAATACCAGACGAGGTCAGCAGATTACGTTAGTTTATTTACTGCTGAATATTTATTTATTTTCAAATTAAAAGTCCCGTGGCACTCCCAGCAATAAGTACAGCAGTATCATACTGTCTGTTTAAAATACCTTTAAGTTGAAACAAGGTATTTGCGTTGCTATGATACGTAGGGACCAGCACCACAATCCACGCGCGGAAGTTATCGTTTGTACGTACTATACGCAATTGTTGGCTAGCGATCTCTAGAAATGAGCCTAAGAAAAGTTGATAACGGAAGCAGGGTATTTAAAAAAGAATTGACAGGAAAATATTTATTTGTAGATGTCACAGGTAAAGCAACTTGCTTAGTATGTTAAGCTAACGTCGCAGTTTTTAAAGAGTATAATTTGCAGAGGCACTTCCAGAGCGAGCATGCGGACAAACACAAAAACTGTCACCCGATGCTACAATTCAACAAGTCCAAGTGCAGATGCAGCCTCACTGATGAATATCTTGCAGCAGTACCGCACACTGCTTCAACAGAACCGCGCACTGCTTCAACAGAAATGACTCCTGACTTCACCTCACTTGTCAACGTCCATACGAGGCTCTCCTGTTCATATTGTGTGAGTAGCCCTAAAAGTTAATTTCTTGGGTCTAGGCTGCTGGAATAGCTGTCGTTAAAAGCACGTGGTACAAAAAATATACTGTATGAAGTTAGATGACGGCAATTATACCAACATTTGCTTTGAGTGAAAATCTTTCACTCAAGTGATTTCATAGACTTATGGCTGCCCTAATAACTATTATACATATATAACTGGTATACACTATACCTTATGTAATAAACTTACTCTGTTGAGTTGAAAGTTAAGTTTTAAGGCAAATATGTGTTGCAACATTTCTGTTGAGTAATAACCCTAAAAAGGGATTTTTTAGGCCTTTGCCTGCCATAATAACAGTTGTTAACAGAAAAAAAAAAAAAAAAACATTGTTAAAGTAAATTAAGTTTGATTATGAAAACGGTGTTGCATGGAAAATAAATGTGTGTTTTTTAGGCATGTTGGTTAAAATAGTAATCTGGCCAACGATGCACTCTGGCATTTTCAGTGTGGCCCTCCAGTGAAAAATATTGCCCACCCCTGGTCTAGACACTCTAAAGAGAGGAGACCTGAGACCACAACCTTGAAAAACCAACACGCAGATCGTAAACTACAGGAACGGGAGGACTATATAAAGACTTTATGATAGCTGCTGATGTAAAAAGGGTTTTATAAAAGTACATTTCACAAGGAATTTTATTTAGCAGGAATAAGGTCACCTCAACTGCCCTATCTACTCTCTCACTCCCACCGCTCAATTACACTTTTAATGTCACACACACACTCCTCACACAGGACACACAATGCCTAAGCTAAAACCCCAAAAGACAGAGCCTGACGGGTGTCCTATATCTGTCTCTTCTCCTGAGAGTTATGAGATAATGATTTAAAACCCTGGGAAGAGAAATACTAGAATTGACACAGAAGAGTGCCGTGTTTGTTTCTATGTGTGTGTGGTTGTGTGTGGATAAGTGTGTAAGCGTGTGTATGAGTCTGACTGTGTGTGTATGAGTCTGACTGTGTGTGTTTTTCTGTGCGTGAGTCTGAGTGCGTGTTTATGTGTATGAGTCAGAGAGTGTGTGTGCGTGTGTTTCTGTGTTCGTGTGTGTGCAGATAGAGCCAGGCTTTATTGTATTGTGGCAGCTAAGGTAAGAAAAAGCTTTCGGTTCTGTTTACAGACACAGACAGTGTCATCAATCACATATAGTATGAACTTCTCCGTGTTAAATTACCCTCTTACACAACAAACCCATACGCCCAAACAAACATACTCCCAAAAACACAAGCCCACCAGACAAGCAAAATGCCTTCGTCACTTCAAAGCAAGTAACACCAAATCCCTCTTGACAGCACCTGCTGTTTTGGATGGCTATATGATCTCTTCCTGGCTGATGTAAGACTAACAGACTAACATTCAGAAGTGCATGCGGAATACCAGGGCACATCACAGACATCCTCACCGTCTCCCTGACCCTGTCCATAATACCAAATGGCATCAAACAGACCACGTGGTCCTTGTTCTCAAGAACGCCGAGTCAGCCTGCTCACAGGACTACTGTATCTCGGAGTAGCACACCTATAGCCATGAAATGCCTTGAATGGCCAGTCATGCCTCACATCCTAATAAAGTACTAAATCAACACCATCATTTCAGACAGTCTGGACCCACTATATCTTGAGGGGTCTGAACGCCCCCTTATGTAATCAGGTCCTTGACCTCTGGAGGGGCCCAGGTTATGAGGGGTGGCACATCGGCACATCCCTCACGGTCGACGGCGGGCTCCACCTCGGGGATTACTGATGATGATGATGACACAGCCCCCAGGGAGGAGGTCAGAGACCAGGCAGTGTGGTGCTAGAACAGCAATCTGTTCCTTCAACTTTAGCAAGATGAATGATCTGACCTTGGACCACTGGAAAGGGAGGGGCGGGATCAAAATCCGCGTACAGTAGATGGGGCTGAGGTGGAGCTGTTAGAGAGCTTCACGTTCCACATCACCAGTAAACTAATATGGGATAAACCCATGTGAAGCAAGCACATCACTGCCTCTTCCACTTTAGGAGACTGGACTTGGCACAGGCCACCCAGATCCTCAAACAGTTCTACAGCTGCATCATTGAGAGTTTCTTGACGGGCTGCATCACTGCCTTGGTATGGTAACAGCATAGCTCCCCATCGCAGGGCGCTTTAAATGGTTTTAAATGGTGCTTATGTCAAGCCAGAGGCCTGCTGCCACCATCCAGGACTTCTACACAAGGCAATGTAATAGGAGGGTCCTAAACATAAACTGGGAATCCAGCCACCGAAATCACAGACCGTTTTCTGTACTACCGCATTTCTGTTATGCCAAATGGTACCAGTACATGTGTAGAACCGACAGGACGCAGTACAGCTTCTACCTCCAAGCCGTTAAACAATTAAACATGACGGCAAAATGGTCACTCAGTGGCTTCAAGGGCTATCCGTATTGGTCTCTTTTTGGACTTGTCCCTTAGTGTAGACGTTATTCACACATAGTGGATTCTGCACAGACACACACACACACACACACACACTCTTTCACACTAATCACATACCCTGCTGCTCTGTTTATTATCCATCCTAATCACCTTACCCCCACCTACATGCACAACGTCAACATTCTCACTTTGCCACACATTGACTTGGTACTGACCTCCTTGTATACAACCAAGTTACCTGTTTGTTCGTCTTATTAGGATGTATATATATATATATATATATATATATATACCTTTTGTTGCATTTTTTTCCATCTTTTGTATATATAAATACACATGTGTACCTTGCATGGATTTGAGCATGCTGTGGCCCTCCTGTTAGTGTCTTATTACCCACGCACATCAGGTTCACACAGCGTGTGTGTGTGTGTGTGTGTGTTTATGAAGCAGCATGCTTACTGTCAGCTTGGGTGGGTCATGTTGGAAACATTAATAAGTGCTTATTGAAAAAAACACACAGCAACAACATGCCACACGTATACAGACACATCCCTTCCCTCACACATAGGCCCATACATTTGTTTTGCCTAGCCAGTTTATTACAATATGTCTTCAAAAGCTTTAAAAAGGGAAATAAAGCGTGGATTTGTGTGTGTGTGTGTGTGTGTGTGTGTGTGTGTGTGTGTGTGTGTGTGTGTGTGTGTGTGTGTGTGTGAGAGAGAGAGCGACTCAACCACCTGAGGGCTGTTAGATAGTGATTGGCTTGCTACATAACACTGTCCTGGTCTCATCCTGGCACTGAGCTGTGTCTCCTCAGAGCAGTCTTTTTGTAGGATATCAGTACTTCATCATCCAACATGCTTTGCCAATTACAGCCTCAAAGGGTCAAAGTGTCACAGAGCGTACCAACAAGTCATGAATTGAACAGACAATTAATGAAAACAGACAAGCAGGTACACAAACAGAGCAACACACACACACACACACACACACACACACACTATAATGACTTCAGGGACATAAAAGGACCAATTATTTTCTGAATATGTGAATGTGCAGGACGCTGTTGTTATGTGAAAGCATGTTGTTCTCGTCGTGCCATTTAATGCCTAGTTACTGTATGCCGTCTCATTGTAGAAGGCCATCAAGTTTAGAAAATAAACAGGGTTACTTTTGTCTCACTTTTATTTTCTTTCAAATGGCTAGAATTAGCTTTTAAGTACTAAGGGGAATGGAGTAATAAGCCCAGGACAGCCAAGATCACTCAAGATCATGCCTATCGAGACCATGTCTGAAGCTTACCCATAATGTTAACTTGTCAGAATTTTATTCAAAGTATACTGTGCACATTTACTCAGTCAATCAACTTTATTTTGTAAATCTTTTTTTCTATCATCAGTTGTCTCAAAGGGCTTATATTAGTACCCAGCCAAAAACCTGAAAGAACAAGCAATAACAAGAAATGTATGAACAGTGGGTAGGAAGAAGTATTATGGTCAGAACCGAGGAGGAAAGAGAGGAGCCAGACTGATTGGTGACCAGTCCTCTTCTTGCTGTGTTGGGTGAATATTATAAGAGCATGTTATGTTTTTTGGGCCTAATCAATCAAACTCATGTACAATACACGGTGTCACAAATGACATGGGTTATATCAGTATATGTCTTAAATACGGCCGAAAGGCCAGCATTTACAGCATCGGAAGAATGCTTAATCAAATCCCTGAGTGGTCAAGGTCAAAGAAGACTGTTGTTCTGTCTTTGAGCATGACAGTTGATACTAATTACTATCCAATTAGGAAGGGTTGGGTTAAACCTGGAAGCCAATTCTTGAATGTGTCGAATGCAAACTGACTAATATCCCCAAGCTCTTTTTGTTGAATATTACCAGATAGTATTACACTTTTTTTATTTAACAATTATTTAGATGTCAACTGCGAGCTAAGTCTCATTCACAGTCGAGCCCTGCATTTATTAAAAAGAGCAAATATTTTTAAAAAGTTGTAATCAAAAATCACATAAAAACACTTACAAATACGCACACATTAAAATTACCGCATCATTCATTTCACAAGCAACAAATTAGCCCATTATACTGCCCCAGAAGCACCAGTTTAACCAATTTCAGAGAATTCTGCAATCTAATCCATACATATGGCACAAGAAAACTAGAGGCTGTGTGGAAATTGAGGGGGCCGACAGTGCAATCCAGGCATGTGACCTGGTTTGATCATTTGAAATTGTAAAATCAGTAAATGTCATTAGATGCATGGGGGGTTTCTGCGCTAGTGCTTCATGAATATGTACCACCCAGATACTCACATTTACACGATCACTCTTGTTTATGACAAGATGCTGTGCTCTTTGCTGGCTAGCTATCCTGTCACAACCATATTCAGAAAGTTCTCCATTTCCATGATGAACTTGCCAGATTGGTCATCAGACGTCTTGTTACAGCTGCAGTGTTGTGGATGCGCACAATGTTCTGTCAAGGTTTCACCCAGCCCACCCTGAGCTGCCTCAGCAAGAGACAAACCATTGAATCCACTCTGTAATATTTTAACCTGTGTTTCCCGGCTTCCCTTTCCCTCTCTCCATATTATAAGTAATTCAGTAGTTTTTCTTTTCTTCTATCTCATCCTCTCTCACTTGGCGTCTCTTCCTTTCTGTCGTTTTTTATTAAATGTTCACTCTCATTCCCGTCTGTCTCTAGGAGTCTCCCTCCCTGTCTCCCTCCCTCTTTTTTATCTCTCACTCATTCTGTTTGCCACCCCCTATCTCTATTTGTCCTTTCTTAGTCTATTTTTGGTCCTTCATTCTCGACCACCTGCAAACTGGCTAATTAGCTCACATCTGTTTTGGTCTGTTCATGACATCACAAATGCTCTTGCATCTCAGCAGGGTGGCAGGCTTGGCTCAGGTCCATCCCGCTGAAGTTCTCAAACATATCTGCTTTGTTTAGAAGTACAAACTCATAGACACAAACACAGTCTCGACTCATGCTCAGGCATACACACACGTGGAGAGCAGCCATTATTAAAATAACATCCCGGTGTTTCTAGATTTCTACAAAATATGACCTACAGCTCCGGAAAAAATTAAGAGACAACTGCACCTTTTTCTTTCCTTTCCAAAAAAGTTGAAAAGGAAAGTTTTGAGTGAGGAACAGAAGAGTTCAATTTGCAGTGGTCTCTTAATTTTAACCCTTCGGTTCCTCACTCAAAACCTTCCTTTTTGACTTTTTTGGAAAGGAAAGAAAAAGGTGCCATGGTCTCTTAATTTTTTCCGGAGCTGTATAATGACAATATGAGTGAGATTGTTTTTCTTCACAAAAGTTGTAATTGTTTTTGTTAAAAAGCTGTTTTTCTTTGTTTCCAGTATATGGGCGTACCCCAACAACAGCCTTGTGTACATACAAATTATTAAAACTATTAATGTGAGCAGACGGCTCATTGACCAGCTCTTCCTCCTCATCACGAGAATGAAATCATAGGTCTACTCTATGGCATTACAGTATATACCTGTTTAAGATATCTGTTTGAGACAGAAATGTGTGTGTTTTTTATGTATAATTATAGAAAGAATAAAAATGTTTTTGGTTATGAGTAAACAGAATACTAACTTTGAGCACTTGGCAATAAATGTAATACCTTTTGCTTTCTGTTATAATGATCAGTATATTTTCATCAAGCCTTACAGCAAACACCACAATTATTAATTACACTCAAGGTACATTTCTAATTTTGCATTTTATACATAAAGTAGGCTTTTCTTTGTACAGCAGTTAAGAATCAAAATGATGTCGGTGACAATCATGATTATAGTAGAAATAATAATGATAACAGAGGTAACGATCACGGTGGGCATCACGAGGACAATGGTGGTGACAATGTAATGATGGTCATAATGGTGATGATGACAGTGATGACAGTGATGAGAATGCTCATTCTAATGATGGCAACAGTAATGATGATGATTGTACATGTGTCTCTGTATCTGTCTTTTACCAGGTCTCCGCAGCAGTTACTCCTGCAGTGTTTGTAGTGTGGTGTTGAACTCCATTGAACAGTATTACGCTCACCTCCAGGGCTCCAAGCACCAGAACAAGTAAGGCGATATGGAAAACCTTGAAGAGAGGGAGATGTTTTTGGGCATGTTTTGGCAATTTTTTATGTTTCCCATGAAGCCCCTTTGAATTCCTTGACAATTGTATTGAGAGGCCTAGATAGACACAGAGACTAAGTAATGCCGGATTTCCATAAGGCCATTGACAAAAATGTTGATGTTGAACCTTAACTAAATCTATCCAAATCAATTTGACAATACAAAGGAATGCAAATTTAAAAGATGGCTTGTCATTATTAGCCTGTTCTGTATGGCTGCAGAAACAGTACAGAACACAGATCTGCTCACTATATCATCACCCAGCATCTGAGAAAATGAAAAACTTATTCACACCTCTTATAACATTTTGTCTTGAGCCCTCAAAAGATGCTAAGGCACTCAGTGGCTGGAGTGGTAGAAGTATTTTGTACTGTCTTTGGAACAGTGGTAGTAGTGACAACCTTGATGGATGCGTTGCAAGGACAAAACTCGTAACTTGTCAAGAAAGTTTCTATTATAAACCAGGCAAAATTTCAAGTTCTTAACATAGCAAGCTTTGTTTGCATTTAACCAATGTTTTGTCTGTTATATTTGTTACCTAGTTAATTTTAGCTACCTAACTTAGCATTAGCAGCAACTGTTTAGGCAAAGAGCTAATGCTAGCTAGATAGCTAGCTTTCTAACTTTTAATTTGGCTTTAGCATGCATTTCACGTAGCCAATTACGTTGCCAAGATTGCTTCAGTTAATCAAAGAGTTAAGTTGATTGTGAGCAAGAACATTGCAATGGCCTATTTTTGTTTGCAATTTGAGCCCGTGCATGATTTGTAAAAATGACAATGTCTAATTGCTAGCTTCTTACCAAGATAATGTTAACTGGTAAATTTAATTGATGCTACTGAATTTTATATATAATTTACAAATGTAAGAAATGTTACGAATGTACATTTCCTACCTATTCCAGCAAACATATAGTTCTGACAATATTAGATTGTAAAACAATATTTGTGCCAAGTTTACATATTAATCTGACCCAGTTGGATAACGGGCCAGATCAGCTTGTTGACTTGGTGTCCACCATTGATGCCTCACATCCACTTTCAATTTCCCACAGTACCTGGCTGTGCAACCAGATCCACATCAATGCTACTCATAGTTTTAC
This sequence comes from Esox masquinongy, assembly GCA_016801175.1. NCBI lineage: Eukaryota > Metazoa > Chordata > Actinopteri > Esociformes > Esocidae > Esox > Esox masquinongy. The sequence continues at coordinate 23,995 of JACXGI010004035.1, forward strand.
CTTAGTTGTTCTACACTTCTTTTACTTACACATAATAATATTTGATATGCCAAATAAATACATTTGCTGTCTCTCCTTTGTAAAGAGCATTCCCTTTATTGTCTTTTGGTATTCATATTTAATAAAATTAAACATTATGTTTTTACTGTGTACATACACTATATACAGTATGCAGTAATTCTTGAGGAGTAAGCGTATATATTATGAATGTCTGATGATTAGGCTTGCATTTTGAGACAGATAGGGCAGAGAGAGTGACTGAGCAAAAGAGAGAACAAACGAGAATAAGGAAGAGATAAAAACGAGTGAACGAGAAAAACAGGGGGAGAAGAGATAAAATTAATTAGTTACCAGGTCCAAGAGCGAGAGAGAGACAGACAGAGCATGAGAGGAAGCGAAAGGCAGAGGATGGGAGGAAGACTGATACCGAAAATAGGTGGGAGATGGAGAGAGAGAGAGAAGAATATTGTGGAAAAAGAGAGATGGTGATAAACGAGAGTAAACGAGAGACAAAAGGGGAGAAAAAAAATGGTTACCAGGTGCAGGTGGATCTAGAACAGGTGTAGCTAGGCAACTAGGTTTAACCACGAGCTGATTTCTGTTGGAGCAAATGGTCATGGGCCTGGAACATGATTATAATAATTAGAAATCATAATTTGTACACTGCAAATTGACAACATTTAAACCCAAAGCCAGATATGAAAATAACAATTTCATGTCATTATATTGACACAATCGCAATTGGAAAGATTTCTTAAATCAAGCGCTTTTTTGTTGAATTCCAGGTGTTACGGCATTCTCTTCTGAACCTAAAAAATAAAACCTTTGGTCCAAAAGGTATGGGACTGTAGCCGGGTCTAAGGGCTTTGGCAGTTAGTCCTCTAAGAACCGTAATAATCAATTCTATAATGGTGTGATCACATAATGCTGATTATCTCTAATGACATGTTGGTAGACAGATCTCTGACACTAAGATAGAAACAGCACTGCCCTCTACATCCTCCCACTCAGTGAGTTGCTCAGCAACATGTTGCATGTCAAGGTGAATCCATTGTAGTGTGAGTGTGTGTCAGTGTGTGTGTGTGTGTGTGTGTGTGTGTGATTCAGTGCGTGTCAGTGCGTGTCAGTGCGTGTGAATGCGTGTGCTTACAATACATGGGTGTGTTTGAGAGACTGCTAAAAAATATGTTAGTGTGCTTTTAAAGTCTCAAACAGACCAATTCCATGCAGTGGACTGAAAGTTCTGTTGCTGGTGAATTAAGTACTTCTCCACAGACAGGAACAACCACTAATGTAAGACAAATTGATTCCTGGAGGCCGGAAAAGATAATGATAGCAGTCTAATACAAGACATGAATTCATTGTGAACTCAGCTGTGACAGTGGTCGGAGGCAGTGTGGTCTTTCTGCCCGTGTGTGTGTCCTTGAGTGTGTGTGGGTGCTCATTTACTAGTTGTGTAAGTGCATACGCCAGTGTGTGTTTGTTTCTGCGTGTGTGCACATGGGCGTGCACATATTTGTTAATGTATTTGTGTATTAGTGTGCCTGTGTGTGGTTTGAGGCAGTATTCCTAATGAAGTATGTAGTGATGAGAACTAAGTGCCTTATAAAGACATATCCTTCTGAAACAAAGCATATGAGACAGCAGTTCTTTCATTGTGGCTTTTGAAGAGAGTTGCAATGACTTTGTCTTAAATGTCTGAGTGGATTCTCCAGCTCACATCACATTCATTGTGAATTATGGAGTTGGTGGAGCCAGCCAAACACACTGTGACAGATTAACTAGCACTAACAGACAGGGAGAAAAGACAGAGAAGGAGAGTGAGAAAGGGAAGGGTTTAGAACGAAAGGGGGGTGATGATGGTGGTTGTGGATCAGGGGAGGATGAGTGAAGAGAGTGAGAAAGAGAGAGTGTGCGGACAGGAAAGAGATTGAGGAGAAAAATGAAGAATTTGGGTGGTGAAGAAAAATTAAGACAGAGGAAGAGAGGTGAGATGTTAGGGAGAGGAAGAGAGGTTAGAGGTTAGGGAGAGGTTCAATGGTAGGCTGAAGAGTAGAGGTTAAAGGTTAGACAGTAGTGTAGAGAGAGGTTAAAGTTTAGACGGTAGTGTAGAGAGAGGAGAGGTTAAAGGTTAGACGGTAATGTAGAGAGAGGAGAGGTTAAAGGTTAGATGGTAGTGTAGGAGTCAGATTTTGCCCCATAAGAGGATTGGTGGAATTTAAGGCCCCTAGCAACAAGACAACAGACTGGATATTCAGATTGAAGAAGATGCAGTGCGGTTTTATAGGATGATCTCGTTGTTGTCCTTCGGTATATTTGCAATCATTTGATGAAGTAATAAAATATGTTTCATAGAAGGCATTAAAGGGTAGATAGGAGAGGTTAGAGGGCAGAGAGAGGAGGGGTTAAAGTTAGGGTAAAGAGAGGATAGAGAGAAGGTTGGTGAGGTTAAAGATTTGGGTAATGAGAGGTTGAAGGGAAGGCTAGAAAAGAAGGTAGGGTAAAAAGGTTACAGGGTAGGTTAGAGAGGTTAAAGGTTAGGGTAGGGAGGTTGAAGTAGTAGGGCAAAGAGAGGAGCTGTTAAAAAAGGAGTGTAAAGGGGTTACTTCTAGAAAAGGGGACCTCAACCCGCATTAAACTATGTTGGTGTTGATGGGGCTGTAAGTTAAAATAACAGGCAGACATACAGTGGAAGTGAAGGATGATAGATGTGAGAAATGCATGAAGATAAGGAGGAGATTTAAAGTGGACAGAGCGATGAGCACCACAACGCTGACTGAGGCAAGGTTTCAGTGCTTAAAAGGTAGTGAGAGGGTGAATAGGAGAGAAGATAGACGGAGGAAAACAGGGATGAAGAATGGAGTGAAGAATGGAGTGAGAGGGAAGGGCTAGGGGGGGTGAAAGAGGGATGTGATGGAAGAGGTCGTGATTTGTGAGGTCACTAAATCAGGTCACTTTGTCAGCTCAACGTGCTGGACTCGCGGAGTTGAATGTGAGATACTGAGAGCCTTGTTGGACTATGTGAGCGAGAGGGAGCGAAGGAGAGGGAAGCGTGTCTTATTTTACATAATCATTTACGTAATTCGTCAATTTATCGGCATATACCAAGAGACGAGCCAAGATAGGGTTGGAGGCTTGAGACGGGTGACCTAAGTGCTCACAAGGCATCTTCATCAGGTCCTTATCAGTGCTTAGACTTATTATTCAAAAGGTAAATAAAGCATATTTAGCTACGATTTGCTACGTGAAGCCAGATTATGGCAGTACTTAAAAGTAAGATTTTATAGCTCTTCCTCAATCACCCTGGACTCTCTCATGTCATGTCCTGAAGAAAGTCATCTGGCTCTCGGTAGAATGAACAGGTCTCTCTGCCACTACCAATCACTCTGTTCCTGTCATGGGTCTGGCTATAAGCATAATTTACGTCTTCATACTTCATAATACTTTTATCAACTTCAGCCATGTTCATCGTTAGTAGCCTACACGATACATTGCCCTTCGCACAGTAATATAGGTGTGGGGCTCTCTGTCATAACCTTGGAATGCAGCAGCTTGGGAGTGAGATTTTTACAAAATAAACTCTGGTAAGAAGTAGTATGGCAGTAGTCTCCAATACATTTCGGGAAATCTGTTGTAGTTTATAAACCCTTTGAGTTCCTTTGAGAGAGAGGGTGTTGGGGTAGAAGAAAAAGAGAGAGGGATAGAATTATGAAGAACAGAGGGAGAGGTAGAGTTATGGAGACCATACAGAGAGAGAGAGAGAGAGAGAGAGAGAGAGAGAGAGAGAGAGCAGGTTATGGAGACCACAGAAAGAGAGATAGTTATGGAGACCTGAGATTGAGTGTTATATGAAGCGGAGTGCGTTAACGACTGTGTGTATTGATGATGTGTCAGAAAAGTAATCTCCAGTCACTGTTCAGGTGTTTAGATGTGTGCGCTCCTTTATCGATCCCCAGGGAAACCAGGAACAAGACAGTATGTTCCACCTCACCGGCCACACATTGGCGCATCTCTGCCCAGACAACTGAGTAACCACGGGAGGTGTGTTCCTTCGTCAGAACATCAGCATGTATCTCTTTTAGCAGACTATAGTCAGGGGGCAGATAACTTGGTGATAGCAAATAATGCCCCCTCATAGCCTCTAATGTTCCACAGTGTGTGCGATGTCACATAACACACACACACTGTTTGGGAAGGCTTCATGTTTATGTAAAGCGGGAATAGGGAATGTAGGGGTGTGTGTGTGTAGTGTGTGTGTGTGTGTGCGCGTGTGTGTGTGCATGTGTGTATTTGCGACCGTGTGTTAAATCTGTGTGTCAGATGTTGGACTTGCTGAGCATGAACATTCTGAGTGTTCCTCACCATCAGAGAGATAACTTCCTAATACACTGTTTTTGTGCATAAGTGCTTCTCTGTGTGTTTGTGTGTGTGGGTGTGTGTGTATGTGGGTGTGTGTTTGTGTGTGTGTCTCTGTGTGTGTGTCTCTGTGTGTGTGTCTGTGTGATGGTGTGCGTGCAACAATCTTCAGTTCGTGTAAGGAGCTTTGTGGAGGAGATGAGAGTTTGGCTGACAGTGGTAGAGGATTATTTGTAAGCGTAGAAACAGCCTTAAATAATGTGTGTTTGTGTGTGTGTGTGTGTGGGGGGGGGGGGTGTAGCAACCTGCCTCGATCCCTCTCACTTCCCAGGGAAATGTGGCCATCAAAGCACTTAGCTTTTACTTTTGATTATTTGACTAATCTGACTCCCAAAACACTTCACAGCTCTGTCAGGAGTTTTGATATTCTACAGTAAATATTGTGTCAGTCTGAGATACTCCAATAGAGCTATGCTATGCCCTGCCTAAATGATGATTATTAAATACTTATTAGGGCCCAAGTGGGACTAAAGAGAGAGGAGAGAGATGGACTAAGATGCCTTTTACTCTTTGTTAGATTTATCTAGATTAACAAAATTTGTGGCCAGATTTGCATCAGAGAAAATCTGTAAACTGGCAAAAATCTTAATTGTCCTACGCTACCTTCCCGAGGTTACGTGGTCCACTTTCCTGACAGATATCCCCCACGGCTACTGAGGTCTAAAAACGATGTCTTGGTCAGCGTGTATCGGAGTGGAATGAGTGGTGAAGTATGTATCATCTCAAATTGGCACCAAAACAATTCTACTATCACCAGCAACAGCAGTTCTTTGACGGAGAACGCCTTCTCAGTTACCAGGTAAAAAACAACTGTGTGTTTATACTCCTTCCAGGACAGGAGGCCAAAACGCTGATCAGAAATGAAAACTCTGTTATGAGTGCAGTGCATTGTCCCAATTCAAGCACATTCTTTCTAAGTCTTCCTGAAACTTGTAGGTAGATCACCACTGTTCACAGTCGAAATTACACGTTTTTGTTTTTTCAGTTCCCCATAACTGGCCACTAGATGTACACATTTCCTGTGCTTTTCGTGATCTCCATGGTCCGGAAGGATGTCATGCCTGTCAGGCCTGTTACAGACCCCTGCGTTAGGACTCATGCCACTCTGAATTGTTGAAACTGCTCACACACCTCTTGTTACCGAAGAGAAATCTCACATCCAATTACAACCCTGATGGGTTGTCAGACACCATTATTCCGCTGTTAAAACAGATGCTGCATACATATTATGGACATTTTGTGATATTACGGTTCCAAGTTATTATAAATAATCTGACATTTTAGTACCATTAAAGCTCATTTACTGTAATTCGACAGATTTTATGTTGTAAAGCTGAGTCGCTGCAATTCTACATGTTTTGAAAAGTCTTATGTGTGTTCATATCTGATTAACTCTGGGTATGGGGGTTTGCTTCGGGTCAAGGCCCCTGGACACCTAATCTATAAATTATAATAAAGGTTCAGGCAGCTGGTTACCTTATCCAGGTGGTTAACCTAACTTACCCACCTGGTTGACCAAACTTACTCACCTGGTTACCTTAACTTTTCCAGGTGGTTAACCTAACTTACCCACCTGGTTAACCTAACTTACTCACCTGGTTACCTTAACTTTTCCAGGTGGTTAACCTAACTTACCCACCTGGTTAACCTAACTTACTCACCTGGTTAACCTAACTTACCCATCTGATTGACCAAACTTACACACCATTTAGGGTCTACCAGTGAAAGACATAGGACAAATTCCTGTGCACTATCAAATGTAGATTTTCTAAACAAAAACTGTACTCTCTGCAGCAATGTTACTATTACAATTCCTCTCAGCAGTAAGTTAAAAGTAAGTTAAAATTGGGTTGATCGTATCCATATCTCTCTCCCATTCTGGGATGTACCGTACCTCCACAAAACAGTCACTCCAAAAAGCCAAACTGGCGTTTGTTGCCAGAATGATAACAAATACTAGCGACCTTTCAAGGACACTGTCCGTTAGTAATGCCGAGGAAGGCTGACAATTTAATTCAAGTAAAACACAGGGACTCTTCGGCTCCTGCATTCTGCCATTACGATTCAACAAACATGTACAGTACGTGACTGGTCAGGCTCAATGCTTCTGCTGCCCACACGACTGTGGTCATGTGTGTGTGTGTGTGTGTGTGTGCACTTGTGTCCACTCAGTAATGGTCTCCATGGCTAAAAGGTTAAACGGCCTGCCCTTAGTTAGACCCTTAGGAAGGGCACTCACATAACCGCTGTGAAGTTACACACACACAAACACACATTGTTAAGTTACACACACAAACACACATTGTTAAGTTACACTCACACACACAAACACACATTGTTAAGTTACACACACACACACAAACACACATTGTAAATACTTTTTCTGAGCCCACTAATCAAATTCCAATGTTTTTACTGTCTCATTATGGGAGGACACAGGGATACAGATGACTTTCTTTTCCAGGTCATGAGGCTAACAATGACCCCTGACATGGAGTAGTTTCTCGCTACTGTTCTACAGAAATGATGCCATTCTTGTGAAATCAGGAGAGCAAGGACTCTAGTACATTTCCCTGGATCCCAGCAGGCACACACACACACACACACACACAGAATGCTGAGTTTGTGTCCCTGGCTATGAAACATTTGTGTGTCACAACTTGTTTCCACCATCATTCTTCTTGATATGATGGAGCTAGAGGAGCCTCCTAAAGGTTAACCTTAATGCGATTGGCTAGAGGAGCCCCCTAACCTTCATATGATTGGCTAGAGGAGACTCCTAACCTATAGTGCCCACTGCTGACTGGATGGTTTCTACCCTGTCAATCTCGCTTTCTTTCTTAATCTATTTTATTTACTCTCTCCTTCCCTTCTTTCCCTCCTCTCTGTTTCTCTTTCTCACTGTCTCATGCAAATTCAAATGATTGGCAAGACAAACATTGAGAAAATAATGTAAAAGTAAAAAAAAAAGAACCATCACTAAATAACACCACATACACACATGCGCATACACACACACACACACACACACACACACACATACACACACTGTGAATAAAGAGTGTAATCTACTCTATAAACATTGGCTTTGCTGTCATTCGGCTAGGGCTGGACTCACTTCATATTGACTCAAAATGAAATATTGTTTTGTGCGTGTGTTTGTGTGACTTTGGTGAGTCGATATGCATAAGCATGCACAAACACACAGCTTGTGAGACATATTACTGCAGGTGTGCCGCTTTTTTAATGTCAGAGCTCCATATCGAGGCCAAAGCTTTCAGAGAGGAGAGGGGAGGGGAATGAAGAGGGTAGAGGAGGAGTGGGGAGGGGAAAATGGAGAGAAGAGGAGGTGTGGGGAGGGGAAAATGGAGAGAAGAGGAGGAGTGGGGAGGGGGAAATGGAGAGAAGAGGAGGAGTGGGGAGGGGGAAATGGAGAGAAGAGGAGGAGTGGGGAGGGGGAAATGGAGAGAAGAGGAGGAGTGGGGAGGGGAAAATGGAGAGAAGAGGAGGTGTGGGGAGGGGAAAATGAAGAGAAGAGGAGGCGTGGGGAGGGGAAAATGGAGAGAAGAGGTGTGGGGAGGGGAAAATAGAGAGAAGAGGAGGAGTGGGAAATAAAATAAAGAGCAGAGCTGTCCTTGGGATCCAGCACATTAACACCTGGTAGCCCTCTCAGTCCAGGAGATTACAACACTCCGGATGTGGAATTCCTTCAGGGGCAGCAGTGAGGGCTGTTGCAGTGAAGTGGAATGGCAAGGCGATGGGCAAACCTGTCGGATGGGTGACTCAAAGACCACGGGTGGGTTTAATCTCATTAAATATGTTGTGGATGACAGGTTGAGGTGGGGGTTAGGTACAGAACTATCCTTTTTTTATTAATTTTTTATTATTGTAGTTATCCGTGATTGTAAGAACTATTTTTAAGCTGGCAGCACGACCAACAGCACTCTTTGTTCAAAAAAGTTTATTAGCTAAGTATCGGTTAAGCTTCCTGCCAGGGTTGTATTAAAGTTGCTTTCCCTCCCCTCTCCATTCCTCTGACAGACACATGACTGGCTGCAGTTTACATCAATCTAGGTTAGCGTTGGAGCCGGGCCTCAGGATTTTGCTTAATGAAATTGAGCAAAAGTGAATGCAAGAAATAATGAACACAAAATTTGTAATATTTTGGCTTCAAACAAAAGGGAGAGCTGCATTCAAAACATTATTGAGTAGTATGTTTTTTTTCTGCAAAACGAAGGTTTCAAAAGTATTGGCACTCCTAAAGAATATTTAAAATAAAATAAAATTAAGTGGCATCTGATGTGAAACTATTTGCTTTTTAGTTTGTCTCTGTCTCCAGGAACTGTATTCATGCCTTTCACCTGATCCTGTTTCTTTTGATTATGTATATGAGGTGGCATGCATGTAAAATCCCTTTAGCATCCATCACCATGGGTGAAACCATGTCAGCTGAAAAAGTCAGCTGAAAAGAAACAGATGGTTGTTGACCTACACGGATCAGGTAAGGGATACAAAAAATGCATAAACTTTTTAAACATGCCACTAGGCACAGTCAGGGCAATAATTACAAAGTTTCGAAAGTCTGGAACTGTTTCAAATTTGCCAAGAGTACGCTTGTGCGTATTTCCCATACACACCGTGAGGAAGAGGGTGAGGGAGGCAAAAAAGAATCCAAGGATCACAGATTCAGAACTGCACGTTCTTGTGGAATCTTGGGGTTATCAAGTGTTGAAATCAACTTTTAGATGCCACCCCAATGTCACCAAGCTGTTTGGAAGGGTTGCATGTAAGAAGCCCTCACTGACACGTGGATTTCAGCGTCTGATCTTTGCCAAGTGTTATTGGAACAACAATTGGAATTGTGTGTTGTGGTCAGAAGAGACAAAAAAATTACTTTTTGACCATACACACCATTGGCATGGTTGGGGTTACATACAAGAAAATTCACCTGATAGCCACAGTAAAATATAGTGGTGGATCATTGATGCGTTGGGGCTGTTTTGGCACTTGTGGTCCAGGGGTTCTTAAGATCGATGGCATAATGAAATCCACTGAGTACCAGGATATTTTAGCCCAAAACCTGGTGGCCTCTGCCAGGTGATTGAGACTTGACCATAAATGGACCTTTCAAGAAGACAAGCCCAAACATACATTAAAATCCACATTTTACAAAGGCTATCTTGAATTGAATTGAAAACCTGTGTAGGGCAGTCCGTAAGCGCAAACCCAAGACTATCAAAGGTCATGAAATGTGTTACATGGAGGAGTGGTCCAGGATCCCTCAAAGTGGGCGCCAACCTTTACAGACTTCACAGGAAGAAGCTCAGTGCTGTTATTCACTCCAGGGAAGGCCTCACAAAATATTCATTGATATTGTGCCAATTATTTTGAGACCTATGTTTTTCAGCAAGTTGTCATATACTAATCATTGAAATGTTGTCATTTTAGGAAATTATTTGTTGAAGTTAAATGATATGGCTCCCCCTCAAGTTTGAGCCCGAAATATGACTCATTGTTTGTGTTATTTTTTGCATTCACTTATGTTTAATTTCATACATTTAGATAATATTATTCCCATTCAAAATCGTATTTTCCCTCATGCCTGAATTTAACCATAACCTATAAACCTAATCCAAGTTAGGATCAATCTGCCAAAGATTTATAAGAATTGGGTGAGGTGAGGCTAGTGTTACAAAGGGATAGCAGACATTTCAGGTTGGATTAATTTGTCTGGATAAAAATGAGATGTGTTATTTCTGTCAAAACCACATGGACACTAACGTTGCAGCAAAGCCATGCAGAAATATTATAATTGCAGTACATTGTATTTTTGATTTTACTATAAAAAATATTGAAAAGCCAGACAGAGGTACAGGCTCGAAGCACACATGCATGCATGCATGCTGTCACACACACGCACACAAACTAAACTATAAATGCCAGAGTGCAAAGGCTGTCTCGAATAGCCTCGAAACACATTTGTCTGAAGCCAAACCACCACATGAATCTTGACAGCGGTGAGTGTGTTAGAGAAGGGTGTGTGTGTGTGTCTGTTTATGCGTTTGTGGTGAAATGGCTGAAATGGGGGCACAGACAACTGTAGCTACCCTGGGGTGAGATGGGGAGAGAAATGAGACAGCTGAACTCATTTTTTGATCGAGAAAATAGTGTGCAGTATGTGAATGAAATGTGGAAAAATGGAACACATCAGTGCCTCCTCAGATGTGAGATTGTGGTGAAGCTGGAATCCATATTTGATGAAACTGTACAGTGTGTATTTCAAACGTTTTGTACCGCAATGCTGGACGCTCCTAGTTTAGTTGAAAAAAACTGTAACTAAAGTGACGGCACGAACTGTGGTATTGTTTTCCCTTATGGAGGTTTCAATTCAAAGGTGCTCTCTGGATCCCACACATGTGAAAGGCCAGAATTATATGGGGCACTGATGTGAAGAAGTCAATGAAATGTCCTTATTTTATTTTGTGTTATTTCACACAGATGTATTTTAACATCTGCTGAAAATCGAAATTCCTTGTTATGAATGTCTTCACCCAACTATAACACTCCTGAATCAAATGTATCTTTTGTTTTAATTGAATTTTTCCAAAATGGCCGCCTGTGGCGTCTTTGTCTCTGTGTGATAATGGCACAGAATGCGGCTAGAGTAGGAAACGTTTAAGCATAATCACAAGGGACAAGATAAACCCAGAATCCCTCTGTAATTACTGCATCTCAAAACCAGAGGGATTTACTCTCCCTATCTCCTTGCTTTTGTTTTAAATTTGGGACCAGTCAGAATGGGAAGCATTACGGAGCGAGCGCCATAATGAGGAGAAGATAGTGAAATCGGATTACTGGATAATTCCTTCCATAGATTGTTCTGTCCTCTGAGCTACTCATTGCCTCTGTCTTCCAAAAATGTCTTCCAAAAAACCCAAGAAAGCAGCCCAAGATATAATGTGTATGTAATTCAGGTTGATTTACAGGAGAATAAATATTTCATAGTTCTGGGGATAGTGTAATCACAAAGTTAAAATACAGTTTTACCGATATTTAAAGGGATAGTTCACCTCTAAATGACTCTTGACTTCTCTCGGGGAGTTTTAGGAAAAATTTCTTCATGAACCTTTTTTATTTGAAATGAATAGCCCACAAAAAAATTCTGCTCCAAGGACAAGACATTGTGAGATGTGAATCTTACTGACCAACTTTATCTGTCTGTCTTTATTTCAGCTTGAAGCAGGTCCAGCAGTGAAGCACCTACATCTGAGACCAGGGGAAGTGTGGAGAATGGAGAAAAACGGGAATAAAAAACAAAACTGGAAATGCTAAACATGGGAATTCAGAGCTTTGCTTACCCAAGACTATGGTTGTATTGGTTCCTGGAATTCTGGAAGACTGAAAGATTTCTACAGAGGGCTCAGGAATGTGTGTGTGTGTGTGTGCATGATTTTATTTGTTTGTGTGTGAACACGTGTACGAGTGCATCAAGGTACAACTTTAATCGTACAATGTCTTGGATGTTATTGAGCACCTAAGTGTTTCGTGAGTACTTTCAACCCACAGCCACAATAATATTGGACATGGCTGCCGATCGCCATAATGCTGGTGTCTGTCCAAAATGGCGCCCTATTCCATTTAAAGTGCACTACTAATAGGGCTCTGGTCAAAAGTAGTGTACTACATATAGACTTTAGTTGACCACAATCCTACAACCGAACTGATGTCAGCGTTACACAGAGCGTGATAACCGTTATAATGATAGTCATACAGTATCAAAACCCTTACATCGGCCCAAACAGTCAGGGCTGCAATACTTCTTATATACAGTGTTGTGTGTATATATACAGTATATATATACAGTATATATACACAACAATATATATTACAAAAAGTAGTAATATATATATTACTACTTTTTGTGTTAAGGGTACTCTGCTGGTGTATTGTTCCAGTATAGGTGATAATATTACTGGTACTCATCACAGATAGGTCATCATTGCTTCATTCATTTTGTCATCATTACCTTCGTAATATGTTTGATGTTTGTTTTCCCTTCTCTCTTAGCGAAAATGTTATATTTCCCCCGCTCCAAATACTAATTGTTTTCATCTTGAGTCTGACATCCTCTCACCAGGTTTCTGTTCATGCACGCACTACTAATACCTTCTTTACAATGAGGGAGATGAAAATGGCAAAAACTGCTGCTGCTGAAGATCACTACTTAATTCAAACCAGCATGGAAGCTTGATTCGATTGCCCAGGAGGACAGGCTGTAATTTGGAGAGAGCTCAATGAGCTTATAGCTGCATAGGTATGTAGTAGAGGAATTGCCCCATCTGTCCTGTAACTTCTGCTTTCAATTAGTAGCCATAAACATACAGTATATTGCTGAAAAAATTGCTCAGTGACTGATCATTCAACCCAGATAGACAGGGATATGCACTGTAGTTTTTTGTAAATCTGTCAATTTAATATTAAAAATGGCTCTTCAATGAAGCCTATTTAAAATGCCCTTGACCAAGAATCAAAACAAAAACTAAACCGGTTACACCTGTCAAAGTCTAGTAGCAGCACTTCTGTATGGAAATGAGAGTTACAGATAACAAAAGCACATAACAAAAGTCATAATGTTAAATGTTCTCCTAAACCAAGGCTTGCTATCTATGGCCAAGTAAACATTCCTGTGTTTAGTATCTCTGTTATTAATGATGTCATAGACACTTGACAGTGTCAATCAGAATCCCTTTTCTCCGAAAAGATATTTGAGACAACACCATTTACTGTATTTCAGCCATATCGACATGCACTAGCTCCTGGGGGAATAGGTTGAAGGTTCTATTCACTGAACTCAAGTCCGTTTTGGGTTTCCTGAAGTCAATGGAATAAAGGACTTACTGTATTTCAGGTTCAGTAACAAAGTGTTTATGTTCACCTTGAGAACGCCATGAGAAGTCACTCTGCCACTACGAATAAATAGTCCTAAGGCAAGAGATCAATGCAGTGTAGACCGTGGGGGTGGAACAAGGACACTGTTATTTGCTACCAATCAAGACTTGTCAGGAGAGTAGCCCAATGGGCATGTCCAGCTACTGTTTAGATATATTCTTTCTATGCCAATAAGGCAAGAGAATGAACAAATTGCCTTTTTTTAACTGCTCCATGCTATGCCGTTTTACTGTTTATTTATGTTGCTGAGAGTTCAATTTATTTATTTTTCTGGTTAGTGGTAAACACATTAAAAACACTATTGTTGCTTTGTGTTATAGCAGTGATTTCACAGTTTCTGTCTGAACTGTGTCTGACCTGATTGGATATTCTGTTTCATGTCCGGCATGGTAGGGGATATTATTTTTTGCAATCAGGATTTCTAAACAACCATGCCGATGTGAGATTCAAGGATAGGGTTTTAATGAAGCTAAGAAATGAGTTTTCTGTAAATATGTTGTAGCTGCAGGTGAACAAAAATTGTGTGCTTTTCTAGACCTGTTTAGAGTTTTGTATTGATAGGGTACAACACTTTACATCAGGACCTGTCTTGAGTTGTGATTCCAATTATAAGAAAATGAGTTACGGTTATTTAAAAAATGAGTATATCAGTGCTACAGAGATAATAAATATACATGGTAGAAAACTGCGTAATGACTGATCCTCACTGTCTTCTAAACAACATTACCAGTGTGCAACTGGTTGAAAATGTCAGTACAGCCATACAGTATTACAACCATATCATTGTAACTGGTTGAAGTGATGTCACTTGTGATGTCACTCCAACCAGCATCGCCTGCTTATGTGAAATATCAACAAACTCCACAGAAATGTGTCTGTGTCTTGTATCATTACATGTCTCTTTCTGGGTTGTTTGTCGCAATTATCTCTTGGCCTTTATTGGAAACCAACTCTTTCACATGTTTAGCCATCCTAATTTACAATTGTTTTATGTGTGTTGATAATTTGCATTGATCAACCCATCTCTTGAACTGTTTACGCTGTACAGACAGCAAATTCTTCACATATTTAGGCTATAACAACTTAAAATTCTTTAAAAATGTTATCAACCATGACCCTGAATTTGCAAAAAATTAACAGACAAACAAGAACTCTCGAACTGTTCAAGCTAGATGTCAAACCAACTGATTTGCCCTGCAGCATCCCTACCATACACCCTGCCCTAAAACATTCTGGGCACTGTCAGGGGAAGGAGGGGTCTGTAAAAACAAGAAACCAGGCAAGCCTAGTTCAGCCGGCCCGCAATAGAAAGTGTTGCCATCTCGAGATTCGAACCCGGGTCACCCACGTCAAAGGCTGTATCGTTAACCACTACACCACATTTTAATAGTTAATTGGCTGTTTGTGAATTAAATTGATGCAGTTAAACTGACTAACGTTTCTAACTAAGTTTACCTCTATCACAAATAGCGGCTATGTATTACGTTTGCCACTGGCCGTTTTAACAGCGTATTAGCCAGTAATAAGCTTTACCGGTATGTACTAACTTACTGGAATAGTCATAAGAATTGAGCAATTGCTAGCGAGTCTGCCAAAGCTATTTAATTTCATGGCATAGGAACGTATTTTCTTCTTTCATGGCAAAACAACATACTTTTTTCTTTCATTCGTGAATGACATTTATACAATAACTATCAATAAAGGCGACGATAACTAACTTTTTCATCAAGTGAAAAGACGAGACAATCGTGGAATCTACCAGAAATAATTAAGAAATGTCGTTGCTCTCAATAGATTCGAATATAGGTCTTCCATATGAGACACATTGTCGTTAACTACTACGCCACGGCATTGCAAGTTTCAGCAGTCGCTAGACTCCATTGAGGATTGTGTTAAATAGGCTTACTAGTAGGGTATCTACTAACTTCCTAGGAATAATCATAAGAATTGAGTAATTTCTTGCGAGACTGAAGATGAACTATTCCATGCCAGAAACAGTCGCAATATAACCGTATACAGTTTCAGTTAAGGCTTAAGATATTGTAACTACGTTGTTAAGCCAGCAAATGTGTTTGTCTATCGTGACCCTTAACGCATGCACGGATGCGTACTTCGAAACTCCACCAGAAACAGTCGCAATATAACCGGAAACTGTTTTTTTTCAGGCTTACCATAATCTAGATACTAACGGTTTTAGCCAGCGAAGTTTCCGTCTATACGGAATAATTCATAATGCATACTATGCATCGCCTGCGAGGAGATATGAACTCGGGACCTATAGTTCACAAGTCTGCATCTCTAACCACTAAGCTATTTAGCAAGGGTCAGTCAGTCAGTCAGTCAGTCAGTCAAAGAGACATTCGCTCTTCTTAGCCGGCTCTGCTTACGCGGTCCGGCAAAAAGCCATGCGAAACCCCACGTTTCACATTCCCTGTGTGCCCCACACAGTCATTAAAGAAGCCATTGAACTTTCTGCATATTAATGTCAAAATGCCCACAGGTATTTTCCTTTACAGCCTGGGGAATCTTAAAACTCACCACACCTAAATCAAGAACAGAGAATCATTAGAATGACCCTGCTTATATTTACAATAATACATAAGAAAACAGGTGAAACGCTAAGAGCCGATAGAGGTTTGAACTGGCATCTAACATTTTCAGAGCCAATGTAGCTCTGATGCCAATTTTAATTAATACTTAACAGTATAGTTAGACAAGTGTTTTTACCTATACATGATATTATATTTCTAAATAATTGCTTTGGCTGCTTACTCTCCAGACAGGTGAAGTGGGCCCGCTTTCTGAACTCCTGAGTGCCCACTGACTAATCCCTCGAGGATTTGCATGATTCACAGTGTAGATTCCATTAATAGTTTGCTAGTGACAAAAACCTAGCTAATGATGTTATATAATTAATAACACTGTGTGGAGAGAACAGCTTTTTTGGATAGTTGATGCTGTGTGACTATTATAAATGTGCAATTACTAGTCCAATAACTTGCTCCAAGCAAACTTGAACCTTTAACTACCTACCTAATGCAATAGAACAATGTGTAACTACTGTAGCTAGATAGTGAACAGTGGTGAGCTTTACAGCTGAAAGCCAAACAGATACCTTGACAACTAGCAGTGATGCTAAACAGCCATAATCAGCTATCTTGACAGTTGGTACATTATCATCAATTTGAATGAGAGACATTTTTAATAAATTAACAAAATCAAATAATTTACCAGTAACATCTGCTCTACCAGTACTTTTCCGCTGCTGTCTCCATACTAAAAAACAAGAATGAAGTTACCTCATTCAGTATGAGATGTGCAGACCCAAAAATAAAAATGAAACAATAAAACAGAGTTAAATAAATGAGCTTAACCAGTGGCGGTTTAGTGAGAGGTGGGACTGCTGGACTGCAGCTGGATGCATCTTAACTGATTGATGCTTTATCACTATAGTTACACTGGAGGACAATCATCATCACACTGTTCTTATATCCATATTTCAGTAAGGAAGACATTTCAGTAAGGTCAAAGAAGTGGCACCTCGTGGGTATGATCTGTCATCAACATACATTCAAACACTTAATCAGTACATAGACTGACTACTTGTCTCAGCCCCAAGGTTTTATGCTGCTATATTATTGTGCGGGGGGAGTAAGGTCAGTTCTCCCCCTCCTTTGGAAATCCTTTGGAAATCTAAGAAATGCGCTCTCTAAATATTCCTTGTACCCTGCTCTGTTTAAACTTAGGAGGACATGAGCCCTTGGACCACACCTCAGGACTACTAGGCCCAAAGGACTCGTAGCTGTCCCTGTCCAAAGTCCTCCTGGTTCTGTTGCAGATCAAGTAGCTGACGATACCTGGTGATTTTGGCTGCCACTCAACTGCCCCCCCCACCCCCCTTGTCCATGTCCATCCGGTCATGCTTCTTGGGTTTTGTTTTATAGGCTCTGGACACAGCCCACATGCATTTAGTAATTATTACAATTTGTACTCTTAAAATGTTCACCTGGCACAGCCAGAAGAGGACTGTGATAGAAATCTATAGTCAGAACCCTTTAAGGCAAGTTAGGTAGAGATCAGAATACTCTTTAACACAAATACAGTTTATTAATATTTGTAAATAGAGACAGAAAGACACTAACTCAAGATCAGTGACAGTCTGTCTGCCGTACAGTTCAGAAACTCCTCCTTTTGTATGGGCAAGAAGGTGGGACAACATCTCACAAAATAACTGACCTTTGAACAACACATGACTATAGTCGCAATCAGCCTAGTCTTGTTGCTTCGATTAGTTTAGTTCTGTATTAGCACATCTTGTATTTTACTACTGTGTGAATACATGAACTCAGTATTTTACTATCAACACAGAGGTAGCTAGTGATTTTTCACTCTCCTATACAATGGAATAATCAATCAATGCATCAGCTCAGTAAATTTCCAATACCACCCCTCAGAGACTGGTTCAACTCTAGATTTCTTCCTAAGTTTCAACACTTTTAGGGAGTTTTTCCTAGCCACTGTGCATCAACCCTGTTGTTGCTTGCTCTTTCGGATTTCAAACTGGGTGTTTTGTAAAAGCACCTTGTGACAACTGCTGATGTAAAAAGGGCTTTATAAAATAAATGTGATTGATTGACATAAAACACATTGCAGTTACTTAGGAGCCAAATTTGTGAACATTAGAAAAGTTTAAGTTAAAGCATCTGGCACTTAAACTGCTTGACATGGTGTCAGGTAATAGAATGTTACATTGAAGCTGGTCTAATCAGATAACCGGGCACACATTAGCCCTATGTTATCATCACCAAATGGCAGTGATTACTTCTTATAACTAATTTATCATTAGTGTATCAAAAAATTTTCTCCACAAACCAATGAAAATTTCCCTAAGTAGGTCAACTCACCCAGCAAAGCAGAGGGCTACATGTAAACCTTTAAATTCAAGGTTGAAATGCATCCCTCTGCTAGCTGAGCTGACCTATTTGAAAATAATACCAGTGGTTTTCAGAGAAAAAATATTTTGCTCTTTGATAGGCTTGTGAGGAATATGTTGAAGGAAATAACTGCTGCCATCTGGTGATGTTGGGGCTCACGCATGTTATCTGATGAAACTGTCTATCACCTGACACTATGCCAAGCATTTATATTAAAATGAATATAAATTCAAATTAAACGTAAAAGTTTTGCACTGTTCACAAGCACTTCCCCTTAATGTAACGCTGGACAGATCAAGGGACGCATCGACAGCCACCTGTGGCCATCTGCGGCCCGCGGACACGGCACAGCCGCGTGACACAACCGTTGGTTTTAAGACATTAAGAGTTGGATTATTTGGTCTAGTGGCGGCCCTCGCACTGACGTCCTTTCAACCAAATTGGCCCTGTTTGGAAAATCTGCGGAGAACGACGTAATGATGTTCGCATCTACTCACCGGTTGCGTTGACTGGATGGATTGGAATTTTGCCAGTGGTTACACAATTCCAAACAAAAACTACAGCGGGAATGTGAACATCACCTGTGCACGTCTAATGGCGATGACTTGGTGACATTATGAGTGATTATTGGTAGGTCTCAATGCTGTGGTTGAATGGCGTGTGGGTGGATGTAAGGTCCTGTGTGATGACGAGCGTGTGAACTGCTGAGGAGAGTGGGTGTGCGGCAGTAAGACTACTGTGGCCACATCTGTAAACAAACCCAATGGAGATTTTGTTTCGGATGTTGCTGATGAAATACTCTTTTTCCTTCAAATCTAAGATCTTACACTAAGATCTTAGTGTCATTATCCCCTCACTCTTTGAATCTGATCTGCATGGGTTCGGCCACACATTCCTTTGCACACACAAACGCATAAACATCTGAAACAGCCCCTTATCTGTCTCCAATATTATAACACTCGCTCATTCTCCTTTTGTCTCTCTCTCTCTCACACACACACACACACAAACATATGATTGGGCATACACACCTGTGACATTTAAATCAGATGCATCCTGATATCCTCCTCATCTCCTGGCAGTCTGGTAGAAGAGCAATGTCCTGACTCAGACTAGGGAAACAGACCTTAGCATCTAGCGTGTGGAGGCCATATTGAAGATAATGATAGCAACACTACTATCATAATGACACCAGTGTGGATATGGCGATACACCTCAGAGCATCAGATGTCTTCACAGCAGTCCAGAGGATCAAGGAGGCACCAGGCATCTCTCACTTACTAACATGTCGGTCATAATGAACACTTCTGAAGTATAGCAACAAATAATTTCACAGTGAAACTGGGTATTTTTTGATTGGTGACAGTTCTGTTAAGACATCACGTGTTCAGTAAATATCTCCATTATGTCAACACCAGTGAATTATACCGGAGAATTCATCAGTCGTGCCGTACGTTTTGAACTTGATTAAGGTCAAGACTGACTGGGCCACTGAAGGGCAATATTTTTTTTTTCCTTTGCTACTCCACTGTAGCTTTGGAGGCCAATTAACTTGGTGTGCGATTTTGAAGGTGATGGGTTGCACCTGAGCTCATTTATTATTGCTATTACAAGGGGGGGTGGAGACTTATCCAATTATGTTATTTCAGTGTAGTGTAATATAATAATGTCTTTGGAGGACGGCGCCTGGCTCATGAAACCAGTGCAGTAATGACTATTACATCAACAACACGATGGGAACATTTGCTTTCTCAGTGGAGTGGACAGTGGGATTCAAAGTAGCCCCACTCGTTCAGATTGTGCAGAAGCGAAAACAAGATCATCTTAAAATTATGGTTGTGTTGTAGATTTAACTGATCAAATTTGTCCTTTCAGGACTTTGTATGTACGTCCCTTAAAGGGACAAATTCTCCAGTATGTTTTATTACATTATATCAAGTTGTTTTTTCTAAAGGTAGGTAAACATATTAAAGTACAGGTGTAAGTGCTGGTCTATGTTTCATTATGTTGGCTAAGGGGAAGTAATGTAGATTTGTTGCTATGGGTGAGAGTTGAGTTCAATTCTAGACAAATCATAATGTATTTGAGATTTTCTGTAACCAGACTCCTGGCTGCATGTGTGTGGACCATAATGTCTTCTACATCGTCGTAGACTTTTAGGGAGATCTTCTGTAACTGGAAATCCAGACCGCGTGTTTGGGTATAGCTGTGCAATTTACATTAGATTGGACCATCTGCTGGTTTTCATTGATAACTACTTGGTAGGTAAAACTCTGTGTAATGAACTGTAACTTTATTGCTAATAAAGGGAATTACTTGATACGGTAATAAAGGGAATTACTTTGAAATATAGAGAATGCATCCCTCGTAACATTGGTTACATATTTGATGTAACCTATTTCAATGTAGCCTAATAGTCTCTTGTGCTAGACATGTTTTGGTATATACTCTCTTGTGCTAGACATGTTTTGGTATGGACTCTCTTGTGCTTGACATGTTATGTTATGGACTCTAGTGATAGACATGTTAAGGTATGGACTCTCTTGTGGTAAAAGAATTAAGGGTTCGTGGTAGGCGAACTAGGACCCAGATGCAGAACTCAACAGTCATACTTCAATTTAGAAAGTTTCAAGAATATTGTTCTCAATATAGAACACAAGGATATGAAACATTACGCCAGACAACCCAAAAAAAACTGAACTAAATAGCAGGGGTGATTGTGCAAAGCTAAACCGGTGTGCTAGACAAGACAGAATTGCGTTCTAGATAGTGCTACGAGTGATACCAAACGGGAATTCAGTGCAGGGAGAAAACCAGGACTCCTGGCTGGCATTCAGTAGGACGGAGAGTTGGAATGCAGAGGTGGTAGCGATGCCACAAAGGGAGACATTACAGTGGGTGTAACCATCCTGTTGCCATTGTAATTAGCTGTGAATTTTGAGCAATTAAGAATTTTTTTAAATTTGGACTTTATGTAATTAGCGGTCTCACCTCTCACACAGGTGCTAAGATCACACTGTCCCACCACTAATTAACTCTACTGGTGACTTTATCTTACAAGGTAAACCCATAGGTGACAAGGATGGAGCACAGAATATCTAGTGAGTATAGAGTTGACCCCAATGCTACATTTTCTGGCACTGATTTTTTTCTTTTCACATTGTCTTGTACAGCACAGTTCCAGCAAACATTTTGAATGCAAAACCAAGCCAGTCAGACAGCTATGTACAGTTTAGCTCAGTTCTGTAGTGTGAAAAGCCATTCAATATAATAGCCTCCTTGTGATGTCTGTATACAAGAGTTCTCAAGGCCACGCTCTACGAGAGGAGCCTTTATTCTCTGTCTTTCTGTGTTGGAGACTTCAAGGGACGAATCATACAGCAAGGATCTTTGTTCCAGTCTGAGCATTTTTGACACATAAACCATCAGGAACACATACACACAATAAAACAAAAACCCACCACAATGTTTAGTAAAGAAGAGCAAAAAAAGCATTCAGAAAATGTCATTGTTGTGCTTCAGCTTGATCATACAGTAAAATAATTACAGAAATCTAAGCTTTAATTTAGTTAAAATCCATGACTTCCTGTTTCTATGGACATAAGTATGAACTGACACACAGGCCAAACCCCTCAGTCATCTACCAACATCTACAATAAGACACTACCATGCCAACTAAGCAATTTGGAAACTCTAATCAAGACTTAAACCTCAGGGACTGGAGTTTGCTAAACATCATTGGCAACCGAGTTCTATAAATGGGAATAGATGCTTATCTAATTATCATGGATGTGGCATCTAATTGTAGTGACAGTCTTGTAGAAATGGTATAGATGTGCCTTGTTACAAAATACATCACACTTGTACTTGTGCAGTGTAGTACAAATGACAAAATGCTTCAATACATACTTAAAATACAGTACATTTAACACCACTACTTTTATGAATATGACAACCATTTTTTGCAGCAAAAGACAATTAAAAAAACAGTTTGGATTGGTGGTCTGAATGATAAGATGAATTATAAGCTAAAACAAGTGTGAACCTGTAAAAATACATTAACTTCCATTTAAATTGTATCATAATAGTCTTTACAATGGCTAATAATATAATGGATATACCACAGTATACAGGGGCGTAGGTTTGATTTCAGATGTGAGGGGGGCAAATATATTTTTTGCAAATGCCCATGGTTTTGGAATGGGATGTCCAACAAGCTCGTATAGGTGTGATGGTCGGGTGTCTACATACATTTGGCCATATGGTGCATGTGCACAGGTGGACACAACATCTATTTGATTCTACTGGTGTGTCCCTGGTGTGACATCAGTTCACTCTTAAAGCCCCACACGTTATCTGTGCAAATTATTCAGCTCATCTAAAAAAATTCTTCATCAGACCAGGTGAGTTGACATGCAATTATTTTAATTATATATACTCATATGAATTAAATGAAATATATTTGATGTAGCATAAATACGGAAACGTGAGAATAGCCTGCTACTAGATTAAACTCGCCCTGGAAATATTTTCTGATTACAGTACTACTAGCTGGCTTAGTAAACAAAGCAAACAGCATGTCCAGAAGGCAGCTCGCCTCTTTATCCACAGAAAGTTAGCTAGTTAACCAAATTGGCCAGTGGTTTTTGCCTGGTAATTAGTTATAGCCAATTACTAACAACAGTATGAGGTTATTCTATGCAGCTAACATTGTCCTTGCTGGCAAGCTGCCGTTATTAGAAGCTGGTAGTAGTAGCAAAACTTGTGAACAATGTCTGTTGGATAGATGTACAGTCAGTAACTATAGCCACATCTGCTTCGTCTGTGTAGCTAGCCACATTAACACCAATAGGGCAATTACTAACAACAGTGTGAGGTTAGCTAGGTAGCTAGCGTTTTAGTTAACTTTACTTACTTATTTAACAGAAGGATTGCCACATCAGCGTCAAAGTTTAATGCATTTTACTCCATGGCATGAGTTCCATCCATCGTCGATAGGCAGCTGCACCAATGTTCACTCCAAACGGCGTCTATCTGCCTCTCTTTTACCAGATTTCTTTTGATCCAAACCATATTTTCTTAGGTACCGTTACATTCTGAACATCTTCCATTTTTTAAAAAATAAAATTGGCTAGCGTCTCTCGCTGCTTGATCCACAAAATGAGAGTAGCCACTTCCTTATTTTGTCCAGCCTCAGCTCTTTGTTTGATATGTCAAACGCATCACTTCCTGTGCGCAGGATAAAATTTGCCGCCACTGCGAGAGCGTACCACTTTTTCCTTAGGAGCAGTACACCGTATACAGAGGTTTTTCAGATGTGGGCCTGGGACCATCTGATATGGTAGGAATTCATCCACGGTCCAGATAAATAGAATAGCAAAGTGTTAATGCAAAAAACCTGCGTACTTCAGCTTTAAGCCTTTTCATTTAATAATACATAGTTAAGATATTGTCTGAGATGTGTGCTCTCTGCAATGTGTGTGGGTGATATTATGTAATCTACATGTACATTTTCCCATTACTGTACTTGAATTTCACAACCTCACCTCCCAAGCTCCACCACAACTCTCTGGCATGACTACACTGGTTGACTCAACATTCTTCTGGTTCTGCTAATAAATATGAACATTCAAGATATGGGCTACATGTGATAACATAAATAATTTTGGTAAAATTATCCAGTTTTATAGACTACTGCTATGTATCAACATTTTACCTCAGCTCCATAGAACTTTTCTGGCTGTCTGATCTTGCTGTGACGGGAAACTCTGTCACGGTCACCATCTGATCCTGCTAAAATGCAGTATAGAATATGACATGAAAAGCTTGATCTAGACTGATTCCTGCAGAACCTGTGTGTAGGGAATGTAACGTCATATAACTTTTCAAGAGATGGACTATTAACCTAGTTATTTAGCTAGATATATCTTGTATTGTCTCATAGCTAGCTGTAGCACTCACTTTGTCTTAGCATAGAAAAAATGCCCGTATGTCTAATTTAAGTCTCTTCTTGGCTGGTGTCAGTGCTGCCTGTGAGTGGTGAACCTAGAGTTAATGTTAGATTATTTGATGGCTAGCGAACAAAACGTTAGCTAGCAAGCTAATATTTATTTTGCAACTATTGTTGTAAAACGATAACGTTTGTGGCAACGTTTGTTGCAAACCACACCTAACATGGTTGCCGGTTTATCTACCTCATTCATATGTTATGGGAGGTAGTTAGCTACAGGTAATGTCTGCTAGACTACCAAACTATTATGAGCCAGATATCACAGTTGCTAGTAGCAACGGCAGCCTCTAGCATCACCATGTGCATGACCTTTCCAGCCACAACCTCAAAGCAAAGTGCCTGCATGTGGTCCAAAAGCCAGTCTTAATTACAAATTGCTGTCCTGCCTCTGCACCATTCTAAAGCACAGTGTTGGAGCTTCTCTTATAACACTGTTCTGTTAATAAAAAGTGGGAGGGGGACAAAATGCCATTTTCAAAAAGTGGGGGGACAGGTCCCACTCATGTATAATTAAACCTATGCCACTGCCCACACCCCACCAGGACCAAAAACATGCTTCTTTTACTGTTTTTAAACTAGCTCATCAATCAACTCTTGGAGAGTCTCCTCTGGGATGCTGGCGAGGGTCTGTTTTGAGGCATTTGAGGCTCCTGATTGGGCCCAGACATTACCGGAGCCTTTTCTCTCCATGTCCATGTCCTGGGCTGGACAGGGGAGTACCTGATAAGGCGGGTGCATCCTGGCCCACCCCTGAGGGTCACCCAAGTGTTTCTGGACGGTGGGAGATACACGATGTGACTCTCTGGAGATGGGAGCACATCCACCTTGTTGTGTCTCTTTCTGATGAAGTAGGTTATAAGCCTTTTGAAGAGGGACTTTCGGTGCCTCATCCCCAGCCAGCTCATTATTCAGCTTTTGGGGAAACGCCTCCTCTAGTATGGTCTCCTCAAGAAGGTGGGCGAGAGCCTGTTCTGAAGACCTACCAGAGGACAATGAGCGGGCCAACCTGGTTCGGGCATTACCGGACTGCTTTCTTCACACCTCCAGAGATGGTACCCTCCTGTAGCGGCTAACAGTATGGTCAGACCTTGGGTAAGCACAGAAGGGCAGGAAGTCATCAGGGCTGCTACTGGATCCTTAGCTGATCAGGCTGCCTTCTGATTTGTCCCTGGAAGCCAACAAAGTGGGTGTTGGGGCAGGCGGGCAGATCATGGTCCGGCCCCTGGAAGTTGAGGGACGAGCTGATCGGCAATGTCCGTGCATAATTTCAAGTAAATGGCATGCTAGAGTATTGGCAGTTTATCTAGAAAAGCATTGGCTGTATAGTTGAGTGGTAATGATAGACAAGGCAGTTGTTCAGCATTTTTATAGTCCAGCCCATTATGATGCAATAATCCATGTTTAGAACCAACTGTTTAGTTCTACTTCCACACCCCACCAGGACCAAAAACATGTTTGTTTCACTGTTTAGTTCTACTCCCAAACCCCACAAGGACAAAAAACATGCATATTTCACAGTTTAGACCTACTCCCACACCCACCAGGATGAAAAACATGCTTCTTTCACTGTTTGGTTCTACTCCCCTGTCAAGTGTTAATCTTACACTTGACAGTGCACCTTTCCGATTTTACCTTCCCCAACTTAAAAACGTAGCCTACAGAAATCAAGAGAAACGTTTACCAACTCAAAAGGACTTTTCATCATATCGACTGTGCATTTGCTACTTGAATAAAAAAAAAAAAAAACTTTTGCTGCTAACAAAGCCAGGCCTCATTCAGTTTTAATTCTATCACTGAGTTAAGTAACATTACTCAGTTTATTATTGTTATATATTTTTTAAATATTTCATCAAATCGCCCTCAATATATAGATGAGAGTAGCTATACGTCACTTTCCTCTCGTCCGAACGACCACGCCCCCTTTTGGGGGAATGCGATCGTTGTAAACATGTGGAAGGCAACGGCGCAAAATTGTCAATAGTACTGGTACCACGCTTAAAAGCTGCCGCGTTGTGTTTTGCACGTCAAATAAGATTAAAAAAAACTAGTATACGCTTTTCTTTACTTCTCAAAAAAGCGAAGGACAGCAAAATGAGAGATCTGTTGCTTCAGGCCATCCGCAGAGAGGGTGCAAATGGGCAACTATGGGACTCGTCCAGTCAACACGTTTATGTCTGTGGCAAACACTTAATCACAGGTTAGTTAATGATGCTAAAGTCAACAGTTATAATGTTAAAAGTCAAAGAAGTGAATGTTGATGCTGCATTGAAAAGGCAGTACATAGAACATTCTGAAAATTCACTTCCCTGAAGTGATTTTATGTCATGATTATCGTCATAATAATTTCAATTCAAAGTGTGTCTAAATGCTGTATTAATGCCATGATAAGAAAATTCTAGGGAACTGAATCTTCAAAAATTAAATTAAGCAACAGATGTAACTGTTCATTGCAAACTATTGTAGCAATACACATCATTCATTTGTAGCCTACCTGATGATTTCAGCTGACACCTCCCCCCTCCCCCATGTTGTCCTTGTCCATCTGGTCATACCTGGACTAAGTTTAAATAGACTCTGGACTCAGCCACTCAAATTCAACACTACTGTTGTTTGCTCCTTGGGGTTTAAGGCCGGGTGTTTTGTAAAAGCACTTTGTGACAACAGCTGATGTAAAAAGGGCTTTATAAATAAATTTGATTTGATTTGTTTTGATTAGCCTACCTTATATTTGCAGGGTGCTAGTTAGCTTGCTAAACAAGTTAGCAATTTAATTTGTTTACAGTAACGTCACATTGGACAGACTACCAAAATAGCAAAAGAAAGTGACAGATGTCATAAATACATTAACTGGAGATTCAATAAAGTAGTTGTAAATAGCTTATCAGGATATGACACCTCCGGCTTGGTTGGGTCGCTCGTCCACTTTGATGGAGGCAGACTGAATGGACACTCAACCCCTATTTCTTGTGTTTTCTCATGAAATGATTGTTTGCTTGACTGGCCATAGTGTTTGTGCTCCTAATTGCTAAAAAACAATATAGTTTTCTTATTTTGTAAGATTTATTGGCAAAGACGTCGGATTTTGTATTCATCGCCAGTCAAATTAAATGGGCTGTTTTCCCCCAAAAAGGGGCGGGAGCATGACGCGAAAGCAAAGTACCCGGATGTGTTATATATGGGCGGAACTTCCCTGTGCGGATCTTCCCCAAGCACTCCTGACGTGGGCCGCCGACAGACCCATCTCAGTTGAGAGCCCCTGAGTTTCGTCTGCCAGGTAAAGGAAGCTCGTGAAGTAAGCTACATAACAGATCCTCATCCCCCATCCAGTCCAAAAGGGGGCTAAATAGTCTCAAAATCCCTGCATCTGGCAGCAATGGCTTTTGTGTATCGTGCATTACGCCATTATGCCACTTTCAAAATTGCTAATCAGTTTTGATAGATGACGGTAGACATGAGTAAAAAGATTTGCGAAGTGGTGCTCAAAAGCGCAGCAAGTGTTGTCTGAAAAAGCTGCGTAAAACACCCAAAGATTAAGTCCTTATTTAGACAAGCCAGAGAGGAAGCTATCATCAGTACCTCCACACTGCCACCGCCGGTAGCTAGCAGCAGCACGTCTTCACCAGCAACCAGTCTTCCCGACGCGACATCAGTGTTTATTTCGTCTGCAAAAAAGGGAAAATATTCATTAAATACCTATTTTGCAGTGGCACCTGACGAGACGATAACTGACTAAATAGAAAGAGAAAAAACGAAAGTGAAACGAGAAATACTTTTCATTTTGGTTGGCAAAAACGAGACTAGACAAAACAATCTTTGTGAAAATAGTCTTATATAACTACCATAGTTGGAATGGAGGATTTTGGAATGAGAGGTTCTCAGTGTTTTTTTCATGATGCACATTCAGATGTCATCAAAAGACATCTGAAAGCACACCATCCCAATCCAGTTAGGTTCGGAAATAATTGGACACTGACACAAGTTTTGTTATTCTGGCTGTTTACCAAAATATATTCAAATTGCAGTTAAATAATGATTATGGGCTTGAAGTGCAGTCTCCCAGCTTTAATTTTAGTATAATTTGGTATTCACATCCAAATTGGAGGAAGGGTTTAGGAATTACAGTCCTTTAGCCCCCTCTTTCAAGGGACCAAAAGTAATTGGACAATTTCATGGTCAGGTATGGGCTGTTCCTTCATTATTTCTTCATCAATTTAGCAGGTAAAAGGTTTGGAGTGGATTCCAGTTGTGGCATTCACATTTGGAAGTTGTTGCTGTGAACCCGCAACATGCGGTCAAAGGAGCTCTCAATGCAAGTGAAACAAGCCATCCTTAGGATGCAAAAAAAAAAATCCCTCATAGAGATAGCAGGAACATATGGAGTGGCCACATCAACAGTTTGGTACATGCTGCCAACAACATCCAACCAAGTGAAGAACACTCTCCAGGAGGTAGGCATATCATTATCCAAGTCTATGTTAAAGAGAAGGCTTCACGAGAGCAAATACAGAGGTTCACCCGAAGGTGCAAACCATTCATAAGCCTCAAGAATAGAAAGGCCAGATTAGACTGCCAAAAAACATCTAAAAAAAGCCATCCCAGTTCTGGAACAGCAGTCTTTGGTCAGATGATCAACCTGTATCAGAGTGATGGGAAGAAAAAAGCATGGAGAAGGCTTGGAACGGCTCATGATCCAAGGCATATCACATCATCTGTGAAACACGGTGGAGGCAGTGTGATGGCATGGGCGTGCATGGCTTCCAATGGCACTGGGTCACTAGTGTATATTGATGATTTGACAGAAGGCAGAAGCAGCCGGATGAATTCTGAAATGTATAGAGATATACTGTCTGCTCAGATTAGAGGCACTTCTGCGGTCAGGCCCTGACTGTGGCTCCCAGGTGCATAGAGATGCTTAGAGGCCCCAAACCAGGACCTGACACATGTAAATTTAACATATGTCAATGAGGCAATAAGATTAGATTAGATTCAACTTTATTATCATTGAACAAGTACAAGTACAGTACAAGAAAGTGCAGTTAGCATCTAACCAGAAGTGCAAATAGAAGAGGACAGAAATTTAAAAATATTAAGTATATGTATATTAGAAGTGGAATCTATAGATGTGCATTGAAGGCAATTGCAGTACTAATGGCAATACTAAATGTGCGGTCAAGGCAACTAGAGGAGGTATTAAGTATAGTGTATGTTACAAGTGGGATGAATAGTTGTGCGGGTACAAATGCCAGTTCTAAATGGCGTTCTAGATGTGCAATCAAGGCAAATTGAATGAGTAAGTTAGCATGTGCAACCGGGATGCAGAGACAGCAGCAATGAGGTTGCATGTGCAACCGGGATGCAGAGACAGCAGCAATGAGGTTGCATGTGCAACCAGGATGCAGAGACAGCAGCAATAAGGTTGCATGTGCAACCGGGATGCTGAGACAGCAGCAATGAGGTCGCATGTGCAACCGAGGTAGACATGTACATGGAACAACTGAAAAATGCAAGTACAATGTGCAATTCTAAATGTGCAATGAAGGCAAATTGAATGTGCATGGTGCATGTGCTACTGAAATACAGGGATAGCAGCAGTGAGGTTCCCGAGGTAGAGGCGTACCTGTAACTACTGAAAATAATTGTGGATTGGACTAAAATGTGACTAAAATATAAGGACATTTTGTTTTGTCATTATTGGAATTATATGAATGTGTCTAAAACTGAAAGATAATTTAGTCAAAATGACTAAAACAAGACAAAATAAAAAAACGGATGCCAAAATTAACAGTGCGCGACATCACTGCCTGAGTCCAGCAGAAATTGTAGCCTTTCTTCTCCTAATCTCCCCCAAGCACAGAGCTATATATATACAGCTTCAGAAAAAATTAAGAGACCACTGCACCTTTTTCTTTCCTTTCCAAAAAAGTCGAAAAGGAAGGTGTTGAGTGAGGAACAGAAGCGTTCAATTTGCAGTGGTCTCTTAATTTTAACCCTTTTGTTCCTCACTCAAAACCTTCCTTTTCGACTTTTTTGGAAATATATATTGCGCTGTCTATGGTCTTGAACAGTGATCAATAGGCTGTATAGTGCTGTCAGTAAATTGTGCTGATGCAATTGTGCTTTTACAGTTTAACCTTTTTGTATTTCTCTTTTTTCCATTACTGAACATGCATAGTGAAAGGTAGACAGTCATCAGTCTATTGACGTAGCAGGCAGTGGTATGGGATAATAGTTGGAGATACATTTTGAGGGGTTTGTGGGAGGGGCCACGAACTCCAATCTTGCGGGGAGGCCTCTGCAAAACCGGGCTGCCGCTGGATAGAAGGATGGTCGATGAGTATAATGGATGTCTGTCTGACATGAAACAACATCACTGTGAGTGACATTTACTGGAAAAATCACCAAGAAGACAACAATTGACATTTTCCATAACAGAAATAGATGTTTTTGTCCATAACAGGGATTTTAAGTGCCTCAGACGGGAACTTGTCAAGTTCGCTTGACCTATGCTTAGTTTCTGAGATCAGTATGAGGGATGAAGTTAGAGAAAGAAGTTATGTTCAAAATAGGTGGTCAATGTAGCTTGACATTTTCTTTGATTATTAAATGAGCACTTGTGTTATTATTAAACCTTTCTCTATATAAGGGACACAAACTCTAATCCACTTCCTTGACAAATCCCCTGGTTCAGATCGGCTGACCAGTACTTTGGAGGAAAGCTTTTAGGGGAGCAGTGACCTCAAAATTCAACATGTTGTCTGATTGAATTGTTGTTCCATTTGATAAGCATAAGAATCCTGAATGGATCTGCTGAAAGGTTTTATTCAGCATGTCATTGTAGAAGCAACAGCTTGGAAAGGCTCTTTAAGTAATTGATGGTACTAAAGAGTCAGAGACTTTTTAACTATCCCAGTGCTGGCAAGTGACTTTTTTTTCATTGTATCCCAGTGCTGGCTCCAAGCATTATCAACATAAACGGTCTCTTAGGGCCCCCTGGGCCCCTGGGGGGCTCCCATTTCCAAAACATAAAATAAGAATAATAAAATACAGTAAAATTACAATTTCAAAATGTAGGTGGCAAAGTGCAATTTCAAAAATAGCCATGTCTAATTTTTTTTATTGGTAGTTAGTCTAGCCAGCTATCTGTACTTAGTAGTAGTAGTAATCACAGCCGAATATAGACCAGGCAGGGCAGTCAGGACTAATGCTGAGGGGCTCCGACCATCAGGGGGACCCCAGTGATTTTGTTATTATCCCTCAGTTATTATATTAAATTTCATAAATCATTGCAAAATGTTTTGAACAAGGTTTGCATGATATTTCTTCTATCTGAGCATAATGTGTCTAAAAAACTGCATCATGTGTTACATTTTCTTTAAAATAGAAAAATCTTGCTGTCAAGAGGTGGACACTGAAAATATTGCATCTAGGCGAGGGCCCCCGAACCACATCTCAGTTAGGGTCCTCCACAAGGCCCGAGCTCACCTTGTTGTAGTCATATCAATAAATCTTTCTTATACCACCCTTTCTCTGTCTTCCTGCCTCAGTCTCTGTCATTTCCTGTCCATTCTGTATATCTACAGTGGATATAAAAAGTCTACACACCACTGTTAAAATGCCAGGTTTTTGTGATGTAAAAGAATGAGACAAAGATAAATAATGTCAGAACTTGTTCCACTTTTAATGTGACCTATAATGTCAACAATTCAATTGAAAAACAAACTGAAATCTTCGAGGGGGAAAAATGAAAAATAAAAACCTTTCAATAACCTGGTTGCAAAAGTGTGCACACCCTCTTATAACTGGGGATGTGGCGGTGTTCAGAACACATTCAAACTCATGTTAAATAGAAGTCATTACACACCTGCCATCATTTAAAGTGACTCTGATTAATCACAAATAAAGTTCAGCTGTTCTAATAGGATTTTCCTGACTTTTCTTAGTTGCATCTCAGAGCAAAAGCCAACAGAGACATTACCAAGAACTGGACGTCCCTCCAAAATTGATGAAAAGACAAGAAGAAAACTGGTCAGGTAGGCTTCCAAGAGGCCTACAGCAACATTAAAGGAACTGCAGGAATTTCTGGCGAGTATTGGCTGTTTGCTACATGTGACAACAATCTCCCGTATTCTTCATATGAATGGGCTATGGGGTAGGGTGGAAAGACGGAAGCCTTTTCAGAGTAAAATGCCAGGTTTTCGTGATGTAAAAGAATGAGACAAAGATAAATCATGTCAGAACACAGTGAAGAAACAGTCATCATCAAGTGTAGAAAATATGGCACAACAGAGACATTACCAAGAACTGGACGTCCCTCCAAAATTGATGAAAAAAGACGAGACGAAAACTGGTCAGGGAGGCTTCCAAGAGGCCTACAGCAACATTAAAGGAACTGCAGGAATTTCTGGCAAGTACTGGCTGTGTGCTACATGTGACAACAATCTCCTGTATTCTTTATTTGAATGGGCTATGGGGTAGGGTGGCATGACGGAAGCCTGTGTGTAGACTTTTTATATCCACTGTATTGACCTTGTCGCTATGGGTGTGGTGCACTGTGCCATAAATGTGTCATTTTTTGTGACCATTGTCACCTAAAATTGATAGATTGTACTTATTGATAGATTGATAATAACTTTATATACTCCAAAGACCCTGGGACTGAATACATCCCTCCATAAATGGAACCTGGACTTCCT
>JACXGI010004036.1:0-57692 GCA_016801175.1 Esox masquinongy
TTAAACAAACATTTGGCCTTTTTAATGGCTCACCATAAATGGGTGCAGAGTAGCCTATTACTAAGGGTTAAATTGTAGTGTTCAAACTGGTCTCATCTGTGGTAATTTTACCAACACTGTTGTGGTGTTAATCTTGAATTAGTGAAGTGTTGGAAACTCACTATTCTACTACACACCTACACTGACTTGTTAGGACAACCATGCAATTTGCTGGGTCCACATCACACTGACTGCAATAACTGATATTGGAAATTTACATCACTGATACAAGACAAAGAAAATTGAAGACAAGAACTAAAGGACACTTGATTGGAAACTTAACTTCTTTCCTTACAATCTAAGACTTTCCTAAATGAACTGATATGGTGATTTCATATGTATGAAGGTTTGTTTCTCGCAAGACAGGTGGGAAACTGTGCAATGACAATCCCAATTTTGGACTTTGACATATTTGTGATGATGCATAATGATCTACTTTATGAAGGCTATCATGGTATGTTTGGATAGTGAATTGTTCGCTATTACAGGTAGAATTGTTCTCTGTTAAAGGTAGAATTTTTCACAGGTACAACAGGATATGCACAAGTCTTTTGTATGATATTGTAGCATGGATCATGATACGGACAAGGGGGGTTTTGATTGTCAATGGACTTTGGGGGAATGTTTAATCACGATGTCATGTATTTGTCTGATTTTCTGCTGAACACCGTTAACACTGATAGAAGCCTGTCGATGTCAAAATGTTTCTCAACCCTTATAATCTGAGGTGGGGGAGGGATTGATGACTGTCATACATTGAGTTATGTGTCAGAGTGAGATGTGTCAATTGTCTTGTCTACATTACTTTTCATTTGAGGAACAATAAGACCTCATTGGTCAGATACTCATTTTTGTTGTTCTGTCTTAGTCATTTGTAACATAAGTGTATGGGGCTTTTCTTTTAATTTCAAATTGAAATGTACTTGTAATGTTTTCTCAAACATGTAATGTTCTTCGTTAAATGTTTAATAGGGGGGAGTGTGGAATCTGAGCATTAATAATTACAATATGGACGTACATTTAATTGGAAGTGAATGTACCTAGATAATGAGAACAACAGAAACATCTCTGTTTAGATTATCTCTCTGTAGGTTGCACTCTGATAACCACAGGAATGTTTACATTGACCATTTGGCATGGGGGTTACTGTCTTGGAAACCTGATCTTTGCTAGGTAAACACACCCTTCAATGTATAAATCAGCTGGTAACCAGCATTACAGTGAGAAGAGATTGAGCCTGTAACATCATGAGCTAATAAACTATCAAATGCTGCAATAAATAATTGAATTACTCTCTCCCTTGACAACCGGGTACGCAATTCATTATTTCAACCACTATACGAAACAGCCGATTTCTAACAGTTTCAATATGTTTTTTTCAAATTACTTAGAATTTTTCTAACCTGGACTGTTTCACTTAGTACATTTAAATAATTATCCTGATACATTTGTCAATCAAAAATAATGACTGTAATGTGTTATTATTGTACTTAAACACAGATAATAAAATGAAGAAATCACTTTTTTCTGTTAATAATATTAAACTTCCACAAATACCAGCCATGCCTAGTAAATTGCTAAAACCAAATTCTGTTATGCCTGTTTACTTTTTTGCCCGGACTGCATAAGTGGAGCCGGCCAAGAAGAACGAATGTCTCTTACTGAGTGAATGACTGACTGACTACCCCTTGTTAAATAGCGTAGTGGTTAGAGACGCGGACCTGCAACCAATAAATCCCGCGTTCGAATCTCGTTACAGTCAAAGCAAATTATGCATTAGGATTTGTTCCGGATAGATAAAAACATCGCTGGCTACAACCTTCAGTAGCTATGTTATAGTAAGCCTAAAATAAAACGGTTTATATTGCGACAATGTCGGGTGGATTTTCGAAGTACGCATTTGTGCATGATTTTAGGGGCAATATAGGCTAGAACAAAACCCCTTGGACATTAAAAGAGTAGGGGTTTCCACGATTCTCTCGTCTTTTCACTTGACAAAAAAGTCAGTTATCGTCACCTATATTGATAGTTATTGTATCAGTGTAATTCACAAATGAACGTTTTTGTGCCATGAAATAGCATTGGCTGTGTAAAGTTCATATTCAGTCTCACAATGCCAAATGGTGTCTAGCGAAATATTCAAATTTGGGGTGATGTTAATGTGTGACAAAATTATCTAATGTCGAAATGCTATTCCGACACCAGGTAAACTTATAGTACTGTGGTGCAGTAGTTTAAGACACAGCCACTCACGTGGGAGACCTGGGTTTGGATCCTTTGAAGGCAATGGTGCATTTATCACTTTTAATTTCAAATATCGGGACACGTCTTTTTCCATCACTGTGTTCGCTTTGCACTGTAAACATTCCACTAAAAGCAATCAGAGTTCATAAAGTTGCCTATTCCTGCAGCCTCTTGTAGTATCAGCACTGCCTGACTAAATTGTGAACGTTTTAGCTTTTTGTTGTCTTTGTGCTACCAATGAGCTTTACTCGTGTCGATATGCCAACCGGATGTCTCTTGCGCGACCTCCCAATTTATATATTAAGATTTTAGTGTATGCCTAATTGGTCAGGGGTTCTTCTTACAGCAAGATAATGACCAAAAACAAACCTCCAGGCTATGTCAGAACTACCTTAGAAGAAAAGAACAAGACGGTAGGCTTCAAATTATGGAATGGCCAGCACAGCCTCCAAACTTTCCAATTAAGCTAGTTTGGGATGGATTGGGCAGAAGGGTGAAAGCAAAGCAACTTACAAGTACAACACATTTGAGGGAACTTCTGCAACAGTGTTCTGAAGAATTTTCTGAACAATATTTGTTTTCCATAATAGAAAGAATGCCATGAGTATGTCAGGCTGTAATGCTGCAAAAGGTGGCTACTTTGATGAGTCAAAAATGTTATCACATTGTTAAACAAATCAAATCCATATTTTCTGTTTTGTCTGCAATTGTTTATTAGTTCTATGATTTACATTAATACATATGAGTACATTAAGACATTCAAGTGTGTGAATTTCAATAAAAACTGGAAAAATGTAGGTGTCCTTAAACCTTTGACCTGTAATATAGTTCTATGCAATTGTTTTCAAATGTTAGCCATGTGGAATCAAGGGCCACGGAGAGTACAACTATGGATTGGCGGGCCTTAAAACGGAGTTTTGTGGAGTGGAGAGTCATGGAGAGGAAGGGCTACAACAGCATCAATTTAAAATCTTGTTTAAATCTGTGCATGAGAATTTTGTAATTGGTCTGTGTAGTTAAATGATTAGTAAGAATGTATGTGAATTTATATTGGATTACAAAGATATTTTGGTTTTGTTTCAGCAATGCTAATGAGAAAAAGACAGTAACCGTATGTAAGCAACTCTTGCTTGCTGTATAGCATCTCTCACTTGATTACCGTGAGTTCTTAAACTGCAACTCACATTCCAGAATAGTTTCAAAGAAGCTACGCTAGCTGACGTCTCCTGTCCAGTTTGACCCTTAAGTTAATGTTCTCTATTTACTTCAGCTGGGGATGCGTGTGGTAAGCAGAGTCGGGTAGGTTACTTTTTAAATGTAATCCATTACAGTTACAAGTTACCTGTCAACATTTGTAATCAGTAACGTAACTTTTTAATTACTCAAACTTATTAACGTTATCTGATTACTTTTAATTACTTTTGGATTACTTTCATATTAAGAGGCACTGGAAAACAAATAGGAATAGCCTATATAACCAATTGAACAACTTTTCCGGGATCAATCAATGTTAAAGTTTACATAGCTGGCCAAAAACGGAATTTGCATTTTACCTTATGGGTTATGTACAGTGCCTTTGGAAACGGTAGATATTCAGATATTTAGTCATTCCAATTAATGCAATAACCCTCAATCTTCCACAATCTGACTTTTTATCTGAACATAACCCAAAATCTAAGGATGTGTTAGCCTATTCTTTTATTTGTGTTTTATTCATGTTTTTAATTGCTTCAAAACATTGTTGAAAAATAAATGGCAATTTCTGCAAAAGGGTATTTACATTGTTATATATATAAAAATCAAGATATCCATAGCTTTTCACGCACACACTAAATCTGCAATAGTCTGATGTTTTGCTCCACAACCCCAATAAAATATATCTGCAGACTGCAATTCGGGGGCGTTACTTAATATGGGGGTTCCTGAAAATTAAATTACGCCCACTGAATATTAAGTTACGCCCACTGATGTTCACCATTGGTCAGTTAAAATGGGGGTTTCTGAATATTAAGTTACGCCCACTGATGTTCGCCATTGGTTAGTTTGGGGACATCCTGGTTTGCCACGGTTCAACGCTAGGTGTCATGTATGGGTATGACGTCATTACGTTGAGTGTACTAATGGAGGTCGAAGAGTGAACTAACATTACAAGTTTATCTCAAAGTCTGTGTGATATAATTCAATAGCTTTTGTCAAGATATAACACTAGGTTCAAGCAGTTCAAGCATAGATAAAGAAAACAAACTGAAAGATATTAATTTGAACACTGAAGTGCCTCTAAAAATAGTTTAAAATGTTTTGGTTACAGTCTAGAATGAGACACTAGTGGTTTAGAAAGCTGCTGAGTGCAGTTATAATACAGACACATGCCTACATACACATGCACAGTTATACTCACTATGCCTGCCATGGTCAGTTTTTGTTAAAGTAGCCAATGCTTGGTTATTAGTGATAAAGTAGAGGGCCATCATTAGGAGGTTGATGGTTGAGAATGCTGCTTATTGCAGTTAAAATAGTTGAACTGAGCTCTACATGTTACAAAGTGAAACAGGACACCCTTTTGCACATGATTACCATTTATGCATTTATACATGATTACCATTTATGCATTTTCCATGGATTCAACATATTACACAAATGTGAACATGCTGTGTAAGGTACATTGTGCGGTGGACCTGTGAGCAACAACTTCTGAAGATCCTTCTGAAGGACCCGTCAGCTAAACTGTTCTGAAAGTCCTTTGCCGAGACCAGTGGGTTCTGCTGTGTAGATCTGAACAGATTTCATGCAAATCTTTGTGATGTTTTCTCCTTCCTACGACTTGTACTGTTCAGTTAAACAACAATGTTCTAGAAAGTTGAAATTGGTAACTGGAAGTGTTGAATTAACTATAGCCTGTTGCAGAAAGGGGGCAAGTTTCACTTTAAACCATGTAGAGGTCAGGTCAAGATCTGTTTACAGAAATAAAAAAATTCTGTGGGTGCCAGGAACAAGTACATTTTATAATTCTAGAGTAATGATGTGATTATGGATTTAAAAACTTGTTGGGAGGAATATAAGTGTTCCATATCTTGGAATTGATTATCTGAGGTCTAATTTAAGGCTTATCCTAAAAGTTGATTCAATAACATAAATTACAAGTAGAACAAATCCAAAAGAGCACAACAGACATTACTGAAAGTCAATTAATGATGTCCAAAATCTTAAAGTTAATGGCATAACCTAAAAATACACAGTTAAATGATTTGCCAGTTAGACATTTAAACATTTAATGACCTCATCAAACATTTAAAACATTACATTCCAACACTGACAATACTAAACTGTTTCTTTATGTACTGTGTATTCAGCTTTGCCCAGATTCTGTAGGCTTTGGTTTCATCCTATCATGTTGTATGGCCAGGTGAATCCTTCAAAAACACTTTCCT
The DNA here is from genome assembly GCA_016801175.1 of Esox masquinongy. Lineage (NCBI taxonomy): Eukaryota > Metazoa > Chordata > Actinopteri > Esociformes > Esocidae > Esox > Esox masquinongy. Next base: position 5,712 of record JACXGI010004036.1, read on the forward strand.
GTTTACTTTTTCTGAACAACTGATGTCTCTTGTCTCTTTGTCTCATCATACTATATTGTGTTTTCTTGACCTTGTAATTTTTGTTTTGTTGTTTTTGTGTGGAAACCAGCATTAGCTGATGGTTTAAAGACAGCTAATAGGTATCTTGATAAACAAAAACAATTAACAGAGAAGCTCAGAATTAACATCCTCTTTTGTCCATTTCTTCTATGAATGTTTCAGTGTCTTCAACATTATTAAACAAAAACATGAATGGCGAGAGAGCTTCTTGTTCTTCCTCTAGAGTTGAGGCCTCTCTGTGCATCTGCACAGCACCCTCTATTTCCTCATCACTCAGGGGTGAGGACTTGTACCCGGTCTCAGAAGAGGCCCATGTTGGCATTTACCCAGGCAACAGCATCCCCCAGGTCAACAACGCATCTCGGCAACTGAAATGAAAGATTACAACAATCACATAGAAGTAGAGGTGTACAAAGTTAAAGTACTCAACTGGGTTGGCTGTGTTTACCACTTTAGGGAAGTTTTAAATTAAGATCTAAGTAACCAGGTAAAGGGAGTTCAAAACTAACCAGTGATCAATTAAATAAAAAGTAAAAGTGTAATTTATCAATTAAGGTCACTGGTTAGTTATGAACTCTGTTAAGATAATTTAGCTCATCCTTAGGATCTTCCCAAAACTGGTGAACACAGCCGAATACTTCTACTATTTACTTTTTACACTTCGGCATAGACGGCCACGACAAATTATTTTGTTTACATTTATAAATAATGACAACATAGAGTATATGAAGATACAAAATAAATGGATCTTGCCTGTTTGCATATTGTGACAGGTGGATCAGTGTCATCATGCAACTTCAGCTAGTTAACGTACCCTAATTGACTAGAGCTGGCTAACAAGTAGCCTACCTCGTCACGTAGCTAGCTATCTTAACGTAGCTATAAGGGTTGTTGTGTTTTCTGTATTCTGTCAATAGAAAGCTATTCAAATATCAGATTCAAAGAATTTAGTAGGTAAGTGAATTTAGTGAACATGTTAACTATCCCAAAATATATAGCTAGAGGTTGTCATATGGAAGCACTTACCAAAATCTTCGTCGATGACCCTGTAATTCTTCCTTCATAAACGCACTCACTTAATCAAAAACACCAGACCAATGGAAAACATCAATGGACGTAAGTTAATATTAAGGAACCCCTGAAGGATTTTCAAAACGAAAATAAAAGAAAATATAGCTGCAAGCAGCAATTAGGGGGTCCAAGCAAACAGAGCGCAAGACAAGCATTTGCCACGCAAGCCCAAGAGTAGGCCCAGCAATTTGTTTTTGCATTAGGCGGTAATGAGCGTTTAAACAGATTTTCCGAAACAGCGCCCCCACATGGCCGATCAGCGCCACACACCACGGGCCTCTTTCGCATCTCGTTCCGACCAGAGACACCAAGTTTGGTGACAATCGGACAAAGGGTTGCTGGGAAACGCCCTCACTTCCTGTGAAATTTTCAGACGCAGGAAGTTGTTGGCACATGACATATGCATGACCCATGCACTCTCCCATGCAGACCTCCCATGCACTCTATTCTGACCACTGATACCAAGTTTGGTGACAATCGGACAAACGGTTGCTGAGAAACGCCCTCACTTCCCTGTGAAATTCTCGGACATGGGAAGTTGTTGGCAGGTGACGTACGCGAACTTCCACGGCACCTCATTCCGACCATGGATACCAAGTTTGGTAACAATCAGACAAACGGTTGCTGTGAAATTCACTCACTTCCTGATAGGCGGCTTTGCCGCCATTTTTAATCGGCTGCAATGGGCAAACGATTTTGAAAATCAAAAATCCACCAAATAACTTTTGTTAGGCTCGGCCTGTAGATAATCTCTGCCAAGTTTTGGGAACATTGGACAAAATTTGCGACCTGTGAAGCATTTTAGAGCATTAACAGGAAGTTGAATATGGCGGAATTACAAGATGTTGGAGCTCGGTGTTTCAAGAGGCAATTTTGTTTATCATACTGCCAGTCACATTTGGAGATAGGTTTGGTGATTTCAGCTCCAAGGAGCACAAAGATATTGCTATTTGAAAAGCTCAAGTTTGACGACACACTGTAGTGCCCCCCAATGGCTCGCCCAAACTTTTACCGGTTGTTGGGGGCCTATACAACTTTATACTGATCAAATTTCATGGCGGTCAAGCATTTCTAAAGGCTTTAATTGATCTTGAGCTTGAATTTGATTGGCCCGTAGCGGTCACATGGTTTGGAATGACAACTCCCTATTTGTTGGAGTACAAGAGCCTATTGCAATCATGCAACTCACCAAGTTTGGAAGAAATATCTGTTTGCATTGAGGAGTAATGAGCCTAACAAGTGGCTTTTTGGTATAGCGCCCCCATATGGCCGATTAGTGCCAAACACGGCAGGCCTCCTCTGGTCCTCCTTCCGAACATGCGTACCAAGCTTGGTGCAAAGCTTGGTGACGGCTTTGCCGCCATATTTGATTGGCTACAACGGACAAACGATTTTACAAATCAAAAATCCAACAAATAACTTTTGTTAGGCTTCGTCTGTAGATCATCTCTGCCAGGTTTTGGGAAGATTGGACACAATCTGCGACCTGTGAAGAATTTTAGAGGTTATTTACAAAATCCAAAATTGCGGAAAATCTAGTTAGGCGCAAATTAAAACGGCGCCCCCACATGGTTTATCAGTGCCACACTTCCGCATCTCATTCTGACCACGGACACCAAGTATAGTGACAATGGGACAAACGGTTGCTGAGAAACTCGTTCGCTTCCTGCGAAATTGTCGGACACAGGAAGTTGTTGGCAGTTGACGTTCGCAGACCTACACGCCACCTCATTCCGACCACGGATACCAAGTTTGGTGACAATCAGACAAACAGTTGCTGAGAAACGCACTTGCTTCCTGTGAATTTGTAGGAAGCAGGAAGTTGACATATGACGTGCTGTGTTTTGACTCATTATCTTGTTGATGAGCAGTATCCACAAATATGTGAATTATCTTAAAAATGGACAAAAGGTCTAGGGGCTAGTTGTCAAAAGTGGGTTTAAATTCTGGCAAATCTAGTGTTGCGGAAATGAAAACGGCGAAAAGGAGGTCTTTTGGCAAAGTTGTTCAGTGCCTGTTTCCTCATCATATGATAGCAGTTTTATGTCTCTAGGAAAGGTTTCATCAACTCTGGTCCTGGAGGGCTGAAATACTTCTGATTTTTCTTCTGTCTGTAAGGGACTGGTTTAGACCTGGTCAAGCAGGTGATGTAGTAGGTAAAAGCAAAAATCTGAATTGTTTTGGCCTTCCTGGATTGGAGTTTCTAGACCCTGTTGGGTCTAGAATATCTGGGAAATGTCATGAGTGTTTGCAAATTTCTACATTTGCCTGCAGGTAGCACTATCACTATGAAATGTGGATCCTTTAAAAAAATAAAGTGAGGATTGCAGAAGAAAGAGTGAGAGAGGAGAGATTCAGAATGAGAGGGATCAAGAGGAAATATGAAGAAAGCTGCTAGAAGAAGAGCAGAGGAGCAGCCCAGCAAAAATAAAAAAATCTATAAGAAATACTGTTTTGTGACAACCAGTCCTATCAAAGCTTTCAATCCTGCTGGTAAACAGCAACAAATAAAAAATAAAAATAAAATCTGTTTTGATTATTCATTTACACATGCAGTAGATTTCAAGCTTTAACATTAGCTGTGACCTCAATGGAAAATAATGTTATTTACTGGATTTATTTTCCAGTAGCTAAGTAGCTACTATTAGCTAAGTAGCTACTATACACTTTAAAAAGTAAATAACTCTTAGTTCAACTAATGATGTTTGACTGTATACCCATAATAACACATAGAGCTAAGATACAATTCTTGTTTATATTTAAGGTGTTTAAGGAATTTCGGTACCTTCAAAACTAATTAATATAGCACCTTAATTTACCAATCCAGTATTTTTAAGGTCTGATTTAAGGGGAAATGTTAAGGCACTTTGTCATAATTTAAGGGATTTTACCCCTTAATTATACTTATTTGAGCACAAAACAAATTAAAGCTATTAATTGACACCTTATTTAGGAATAATATCCTTTAAAAACTATACCAATTTGTTTACTATTAAGGAATATGTTCATTTCATTTTAAGGTAAAATTAAGGGGTTTGTTTCATAGTGTATAGGCATGGTCCTGGGGACAGGGTGAAGCAGTGCATCAAAACAGAGTGAACTTTATCTGATCATGTTATTAAAGAATGTTAGTGGCTATAAGCACTTACAGGAAGTTTTATTTCAGTTGGCCAATGATTGGGTCTGGGCTATTGAAGTACGTCTTTCATGAGCGGACTTTAGGAATTTTGCTGCAAATTTGGGGCAACTTCAAAGTGAGGTGATGTGGCATTATGAGCCATTGCAAAGTCACAAAGTCTGGGTTGGTGTTCGAATAACTGTTTAAAATACAGCTGTCAACTTAGGATAGGGTCACTTCAGGTTGAGTAGGACATTTAAGGAAGGTCAAGGGTATTGTTCTCTGAGAATTTTGCTAGCCAATCAAAACAATTCATGTTTAATTTTTGCTGAATAGGTGCTGGATATTAACTAAAGATTTTGATTGTGTCAGCATCATAGTGGGCATGTTGCCATTTTTCCAATGTACTGACCATTGAAAAATTATGGTAAGCATGTTGACCAAGGAAAACGTCTTATAATGATAAGTGTAACGTCCTCACCAGGCTAGCCTCATTAAAACTGGCTGATTATCGTTTTCCCCTTTGTTTGGACTTTCCTTTCCCTCACAAAATCTGCCTGTCTTGTGACTCTAATCATCTATCACACCTGCATATCTGTCCCTGCTTGTCCTCAGTATATGTAGCTAATCAGTTCTTGTCTAGTAGGGCCTATTGTTTGAAGTTTCTCTGAAATTCTGGTGAGTGGTGTTCTAAATGCCTTTACGTTTATACTGTAATCACAGCCCTTTTGTTTTTCTTCTAACTGACTAACTGATAAAGGCTATCAGATGAAATGGGACACTTTGCTTAACTACCATACAGCACAAAGTAAATATTTGATTAATAAGATGCTGAATAAAATATGATTTTGGCATGATTGCATAATAAAATGACTTTGACATGACTGTGTAGAATATACAGTATAAATGTAATAGTTGTGGCAGGTAACATTTTAAAATGAATTATAGAAAAGATGTTGATTAGAAAGCAAGTAGAGAGGCAGAGAAAGTGAGGAAAGGGAAATTACTCTCAGACATTTCCCGAGTGATATGCTAGTATAGAATTAAATGCCTACGGGACTGTCACGTCCTGGCTATGCCCCTAGCCATCTCTGCGCTGGGCTGGGGCCATAGTCAGGACAGGACAGCAGGTGGTGCCTCAAGGCACCTCTATCCATTTTGGTCTCCCCAATTGGAGGCAGGTGTAGATCATTGCCTCCAACTGGGGATCCTACTTATGTTCTATGTTTGGCCACACCAAGGGTGGTTCATTTTGGTTTTTATGTTTGTACATACTGCCCCACGTCACTGGTTGCTGCTTTTGTTTTGTTTCTTTTTTTCATTAAAAACATGGATTTCAACTACCCTCGCTTCTCTACGCCTGTGTCTCATATCCACAACCGTGACAGGGACACTAACACCACTGGATTTGCCTTGCTCCTTCATCCAGCGTTCTGTGTTTTTTTTCCTATTAGCCACCATTCCCAGCCAGTCAGGGGTGTACATTTAATGTGTAGATTGACATCTGTGTGTTGTTGGTGATAGTCATTTGATTATTAGCGGACAGGCTTCGCAGACTGTTTTCGTGCTTAATGCTTAGGTCACGTGTGGGCCTATTCATGGTATTTTGTACTATTCCTTTCAGGTCCTGTGATTTTGTTTTCGTTTCTCTGCTTTTTGAAAGATGTGTATTTGGGAGCTGCCACTAAACTACCTATTCAGTCAGTATTGAATTTTTTTAGATGCACCTGGTAGAAACAAAAGCAAGCGGGACGGGGCGAGAAAACGGCGTGCGCTCCTACGCGCAACATTGTACCGGGATATGTGGAGTAGTGGGGTTTACCTGCTGAGAAAAAATAAGTTTGCAGACATGTCTGAAAATGTATCAAGTGTGCAAGTATAAAATCACGATTTTGAGGTACGAGGTGAACATTTGCGTGCAGTACCTGTTGACCATGGCATCAACATCCTCACCAACCGGCAATGAAGATGCGGCTTTGGAGGGTTACCTGTTCAGCGTCTCCCGAGCACAGATTTCCCCTAAGAAAGTGAAATATTTCACAGCAGTTTTGCAAACTAAGAGGAAAGAATACCACAAAGCGGTGGTATTCACCATGGACCACCATGAGAAATTTGTTTATGCTGCCAACTGTGGGAATGCGGTACAGCTGAAGAAATGCACTAAACAAGTAACAAAATACAGCATTGATGATTTTGTGTGTGTCTACTGCGATAACTAACGTGTTTTTCCTCGCTTTATTGTTAGGCTTTTCGGATCCTGACGGGGTCGATATTTTGTGCAACAAGCAAACGCAGGTGGCTCAAGTGGCCTTTGACAGGAATGAACCTCCCAGCTCCCCGACGCTTAACATCACGGATATTAAGAAATTGGGGCCACGGCAAACGGTGGGTTATCATTTTGCTTGAGCATTTAATGGTAGCCATGGCATGTGTGGACATTGGAATTTAGATTGCACTTTCAACCTACAACGTAATGTGTACAGTCCGATGTTGCTTAATTGTATGTACTGTGTGTTTTCAGGTTGGTGAGCTGTGCGTAAAAGTTCTCCCAGAGGCTGTGACCAGTAAGATAATCGATCTTCGAGGGGAACAGTGCGAGCTGAAAGAATTGTGGGTGGCTGACACCAGTAGGCGCATCAAGCTGACTTTATGGGACAAGTTGATCGGGATGGTGGACGAGTCAAAAACATACGCCTTCAGCAACTTGTCCACTAGAGATGTCTGCGGAGAGAAGAGCGTAACCTCAACCATGCAAACTGTCATAGAGGTGGGCTGGTCATAGAGCCAGCGATTCAACCGCCTCCTAGCCCAACTTATGCGGGGAGGTGACTGCAATTCAGGTGACGTCTCAGCACCGCTGCCCGCATTGTCACAAGGGACAGAAGGACTTTAATTCCAAAAGCCCAAGCCACAAATGCGGAAACTGCAGCTTAAGACAGAGCCTCAGCATATGCAGTTCGGTATGGGGAACCATTTTTGTAACCGAGGACAGAGTTAACCATGGCTTTACGCTAACACACTCAGCGCTGATGGCATACTTGTCGAAATACAAAGTGGGACTCTGTCATACTGAGGACCTTGAGAAACACTTTCTAGATGCGGGCGAGCTTGTGGTGTCTGCCAGTGTTGATGGACTAATTATAGACATGGTGCGTAAAAGTAAGGAGAGTTCTGACCCGGCCCGGATTGAGCCCGGGGATGGGCTCGAAGATGACGCGTCGCTGTTTGCGTTGGAGACAGAAATTGTTAATGATTAGAAGTTTTCAATCTTTTCAACTTGTTTTAATTTAATGCCCTCTAGTTTTGAAATACGTTTACTTTGTGTTCTGTTTAGGTTTGTTTTTCTGCATTCTTTGACACGTTCACATTTTAATAAACGGGTTTCGTTTGGAATAGGCTATGTTGTGGCTTACTGCATGCAGGGTAAAACTAAAAATAGGGCAAAACTGACATGTAGGTTGAAAATAATTCACACATAGCGTAAGAATATTTGAAGTTCTCTATAGGTGGCTCTTTCAATACAGGCTTAGTCATGAGTTCTTACAAATGCAAAGCCAATAGGCCTAATGTCTTTGGCGTTGTGATTTTGAAAATTAACAATGGCTCAAAACATGGTCGAGATGAAATTCTCTGTGGGCCTGGTGCATGCCTATTGGGTAGCTGCGATAAACGATAAAACTTGTTTCTCCTGACTTATGGGGAAAAAAAGTGCTTAAATGAACCATGAGCATTTGTTTAGAATGTAACTGGTCCGTATATATACAGTCTATGAACTGGGGCCTGTTGCACAAAACCAGGATAAGGGATTAAGCCGGGATATTCACGTTATCCTGGATGAATTTAGCTTTGACTTGGTTGCACAAAAGCAGGTTGAATTAAACCCAGCCAAGTAACCATGGAGATTTATTCTTTGCAGCTAGCCTGCTCCAGAGCAGGCTAACAGCCAGGCTAAGATTAATCCTGGAGTCTTATGTGTTAAATCAGCTGCCGCTCTGAACCGAAATAAACGTGTTTAACAGTCGTTCCATTGTCTTCTGAATGTGTTCTGCTTTATTGTTATTAACATGCATTACTTGTCACTATTGCTGTGACGAGTTTGATTTAAATCCTACTATTGCAGTTTAGATGGTTTGAAATGGTTGATGAATTTGCAACGGTGATTTCAATGAAGTCAGCGATGAGGGCAATATATAAAGTCCCATTCACCTGTGTTTCTCCTGTACCATGGCATGCCCATTTCTGAATGACGTTTTGGATGAAGAAGCGCTGATATTGAGACGTGCTTTCAGACGTGAGAGGGTGTTTCGGGACAGATCAGACCCTTTAGCTTTTCCCGATGAGTACCTGCATGAGAGGTATCGATTTACTGGAGATGGAATCCGTTATTTGTGCAGACTGCTGGGTCCCAAAATTCAGCACCGCACAGCACGAAGCCATGCTCTCACCATCCCACAGATGGTCTGAGTGGCACTGCGTTTTTTTGCAAGCGGCATGTTTTTAAATGCCGTGGGAGATGCCGAAATTCTAAATAAAGGCACTATTTGCCGTTGTGTCAGAAGTGTGTGTTTGGCACTGAAGTCCTTGGCACACATCTTTTACCTTCCCTGGCCACAGAAGAATGTGCTTCATCAAAGAGGATTTCTACAAGATTGCAGGTAACATGAATTACAGATTACAAAAACGTGTTACATTACAACAGTCACAGTATATACTCAGACTATTTTGTGTTACAGCTTTCCCTAATGTCATTGGTGCACTGGACTGCACACAGATCCGCATTAGACGCCCCTCAGGGGCCCACGAGGGAGATTATGTCAACAGAAAATCCTTCCACAGTATCAATGTTCAGGTAAAAATGATTTAGTTACTGTCAACTAGCCCAAATGTATTCTGTGCATGAAATGTATACTGAATAGGAAACATTGCATTGTTTCAGATGATTTGTGATGCTGCCTGCATCATTACCAATGTGGAGGCAAAGTGGCCTGGGTTCGTCCATGAGTCCCGAGTTTTTAGGTCCAGTACCATTTCCCAGCGACTATCACAAGGTAGGCCACACACATTTCACTGATGAACACAATTGCGTCAAAGGTTTTACTTGTGTAGTTGTAATGATTACATTTTATATTCTCAGGTGAATTCTCTGGCGTTCTGCTGGGAGACAAGGGTTATGCCTGTGAGACATACCTTCTCACTCCCCTTGCAGACCCTCAGACAGCAGCACAGCAAGGATGCAATCTTGCCCATGCAAGAACAAGGGCCCGAATTGAGATGGCATTTGGCCTTCTCAAGTCACGATTTCAGTGTCTCCACCACCTGAGGGTCACCCCTGACAGGGCCTGTGACATTCCTGTAGCCTGCACGGTCCTACATAATATTGCCTGTCTGAGGAAGGAAAGGGGTCCACCAGTGGCACCGGAGATTGAGTGGGACAATGCAGCTATATTCCCAGATGACATTAATGGCAGGCTGGTCAGAGACCAATACATTCATTATTTCAGATGAGTGATTTCATTGTCTTGTCCTTCTCTAATAAAGGATAGTTTGTGTTACTCCTTAATTAGGCCTAATGTTTTATTCGATATTATAGTAGCTTTGGTTTCATAACCTCAATTTTCATCTCACCTCACTGAACCAATAACTTTGCATGGTGTAGTGTACATTCATCACACAGGGAACACCACAATGCTTCTTAAGCTTTTTATTTTCGTGCTGTCACTTGTCAGTTTGGAGCTTGGGAGAGAGAAAGAAAAACATGATTAATACATTGTTTTACAGATATGCTTACAGTGTGGATTGAAGTCACTTCTTTTTCTAGTTTCTGTATCTCCAGATCCAGTTTCCTCAGTGTTTTCTTCTTGATTTCTATACCAAGGTCCAGATCCTGGAGAGTCCTTTTGCTTACAGCAATCTGTGCATCTGCCAGCTCTATTTGCTTTTTCAGATGTCGTGTATACAGACATCTTACAGTTTGTGAATTCTGTAAACCACCCATTGATTGGCACAGCAGGAATTGTGCATAATTTAGATTTCCATTAGCCCATACTTACTATGTTGCCAGGCTGGCTGTCAGACTGTACTGCGTCTGGATCCTGTTACATACATACATTTCTGAGTGCTACATCACTGACTTCTCATCCGTTATGGGCTAAATATGCATTTCCATAAGATTGACATGATACCTCAGGCCTTCTGGAGTCCAGTGACACAGTCTCATCATCAGCTGCAGCAGCCCCTTCCCATGCTGCAGAAGACCCTTCCCCCTGCCATATTAAGTACAATTTGTATTGACAGGATGTGCCAAGCCATATGCTTTTAATAAATAATACTCACTGGGTCATCGTCTGGTGGCAGGAGAGTGACTGTGTCGCCGGACACTGCAAGACACAACAAGGTCAAACAGTCCACATATGCCCATAAATGGTTGATTGTGTTTGATGTGCAGTACTGGAAAATGTACCTTGTATGCAGAGGGCAGTTTCTGCAGGTGGAACAGAGCCTGTAGCTGCCCCACCCTGAATCCCTTCCATCACAGGCCTTCCTTGGTTTAAATCAAGGGCCATTTCCTCAGGTGGGGTGAAGTCTGGAGCTGGTGTCTGGATCCATATCTAAACTTTCAGATATGGATTACAACAGCATGATGAATTTTACCTCTGTTTTCATTACCACAAGTCGTGTTTGAGTGAATAAACCACTTGTAACAGATATTCCAATGTCTCTCATATTCAGTGGATTTCAGTAGTTATCTTCAATTATATAGTCAATATCTATTGAAAATGTGCGGTCTGTGTTTTTCGCACATTGTCAATCAGCAGAATTTCGTGGCTATAATGCAATTTAAGTGGCTGGCGAATGTGTAGATGTAAAACTACAAATTATCTTATTTAGTAGTTTTTAGAGTGGTAGTATTTAGAGTGGTCACATGAAGAGATCGATCTATGGGTAGTTGATATCCACGTGCTCACCTGCATTTTCTAATTTTCCCAAAAACCAACGGTTTGCTGCATGTTTTACCAAGCGAAAGTTGAATTTTCTGAGGTAAGTTGTTTTAATTTCAATGTTTTCGACATTACTTTGGCGGTTTTAATGTTTTGTTTGGATGTCGTTGAATTAAAATACAGTGCGATATATTTGTATTTAATTAATATTAACGGGTATAACCGCTTACCTCATTGGCTAACTAGCTGGATACTAGTACTTATCGTTTAATGACTTCTATCGTGTGCAACTTTGAGAATGGGAATTGAATAGGTTTCTAAGTGTTTATAAAGTTCTTGTTAGAATTTTATGTAGATGTTGATACGGTTTTGTGTTCGTTTGAAAATGCATTTTCTTGCTTTTCGTTTTGTTCGTGACTGAAGGAAAAGGGCTAACATTAAGTGCTTGCTAGCATAATTCGTGCAAAGATGAGTGTTGCACACTAAGACGTATACCTCGTCATCAGTAAAGATTAAGAAAACGAAATATTGTAGCTGAAACATATCCTACAACATCATTTTAGATAAGTTTTTGATGGGGTAGAACTACGTCGAGTGAGTGACTGTATTTTCCCCTTTTATGGGCGTTACATCTCCAGATCTACAGCATGTTTTTTTTTTCGCATGTGAGGTTTATTGTGCAAAATGTAGCCTAAATGTGTAATTTTATACGCTGTATACATATTTGTACAGGCCAGGTAATCCGTGGCCAAACAAATAACTATTTAATTTGCCTAACTAACGTATGAAAGTGCACAAATTGGCGGAAAAGGGTTTTAGCAAGTGTTTCGCCGAATATGGATAGAAATTGACGTTTTTACTTTATTGCGACTTTACTACCCGGACAGGAAAACTTGTAATGGATGGCTATTCAATTCCGGTCCTGGGAGGCGAAGACACTTCTGATCTTTGCTTTTACTTGGTACTTAATTGCGCTCACCTGGTGTACCTGGTCTGAATCAGTTACTAGACAGGATAAGAGCCAGCACAAGCTGAATAAATTCTTCAATTAGGATTTTATCTCATTTTCATTATTTAAAAAGCTGGCAATGTCAGTCAGGTTCTCGTCTCATACCATAGCTATATTTAAGATGGTAGTTTACCAATTATGGGGTATGTCTGCCAGTAATGGCTATTGTATCTAAATAGCAACCAAATGTATTAATACGTTGGAAATTGTGACTTGTGGATTTTTGTATTAGCTAGCAAAGTAGGCTACATTATCTTGACTTGAAATTGTAAAATCCATATCTCTAGCATAACTTTGTATTGAAACGTTCATCTTTTACAGATATTAAATTTGTGACTCTTCCAGTGAAGGTAAGTTATAGGCCACACTATATTGATCAATTTGCCGATGAATAAGGCAAGCAAGACTGAGAGTAGTAGAGGCAATAAGTATCATTGCCGTTTAAATGTTTCGTGAAGATGTTAACTTGTGGTAAATGCAGAACTGCAAGCTTTCAGGGAGTAGCTTAATATAGACTGCTTGGATAACCAGTCACCAGACATCACCACCCTCTACATCTCCTGTGCCTGCACCAGCAGCATCAGAGCTCCTGTACTTTCACCAATCAGCAAGAACTACAATTATAGTATTTGTATTCCCCCCACCCCAAGGAAATTGGTCAATTTTTAAAAGTGGGCCGCGGTCAAATTTTATGTCACCCCTGCCCACCTACTGTACTGACTGTCCTAATCTCCTCCACCACCTGTCACTACAAACAGACACAAACTCTTGTATCATGTTTGCAATACATGATACATGGGCTACTTGCATTTAAATAGTTTTTACTAGAAAGGATTCATAACTGTAAATCAACATGCTGACTAATTGTCTGAACATTTCTCCCACCCCCTAGCAGTCAGTTTAAAAAAGTTTAGCTATGCCATGAATTGGACTCAGTGGATTTTTTTTATAATAACATGAACATGTCAGGTATTCTGTCATTTACCCATTCCTGCTCAATACTCTTGAGTACCAAATTTATGCTCGTGGTGTTGGTTTGTTTCTTGTTTTACACGTTTTGTAATTTAAGATGTTCAACATGTGGTCAGTGTCTTGGATATTCAAAGTACTGACATTTCTTATTTGTGCAGGACTCACGATTGCATGATACTGTGAAATGTTAGTATTTATGTAGAAGATATTTTAATTATCTGTCCCAATTCTTAATGTCCAGAGTCCTACTACAGGGTTTTCCTGTATATGCACACATACTGTCGAGTTCGAATTCCAATGTATTTGGTATAGAAGTTAAGTGGAAATATTCATGTCAATCATTAAAGCTGTTTGTTTTTCGTGGTGATCTAAATATATTAATCAATATTTCAGTATATTTAAACAGTTCAAAGTGAATTGATTACAATGTATATTAGTATATGGAGTAGTGTTATGTTGAACTTGACTGTTTTTGTGTTTTCTCTGTGTGTTGTAGATGCCACGGCCCAGCAGAAGATCCCAGGCAGCCAAACGTATTTTGGTTTCCTTGGGGTCTGCTCCAGAAGACCAGGGGTCCACTGCTGAGGTTAGACTTCCTTGTGAAAAAAAAACGTCAGGAAATGGGGGTTGGACATCCTCCTTATACAAAAGCCAAAAATACTATTACTACCTCAACGTCGGGGGTTGGGCATCCTCCTTATACAAAAGCCAAAACAACTATTCCAAACTCGCCATTGGGGGTTGGGCATCCTCCTTATACAAAAGCCCAAATACTATTACTAACTCAACGTCGGGGGTTGGGCATCCTCCTTATAAAAAAGCCAAACAACCAACTTTGTGCAACTCTGACAGCCAACAGATTTTACTGAAAGATTTTACTGACAAATTTTCAACTCAAATATGCCATACCAACCTTGACAAACTACTACCAAACTCACTGTCAACTGCTGTCGAAAATGTTGTGAAAGAAATCTCAGTTACTGCTGACTGTTTGTGAGTAAACCTGTTGACTTTCCAGAGAAACCTGTGCTGATGGGATCTTTTTGTCAAGGTCATCCACAGTTTGGAGATGCACAAAACAAGCAGTGTGGTGCCATTAGTCTGACTGCAGTTTTAAAGAGCATGACGAAGAGTGTGTTGATTTGGGAGACTCAAGATTTAGATGATGTTTTGGTAAAAGGAACTTGACTTTATCAGTCAATGAGAGCTCAAGGTAAGATCAGAGACTTTGCCCAAGAAAGGGGTTACATTGCCGTGTCTGAACTGCCAAGAAGACAGAGACTGTATAATTTCTCAATAAAGTATGCCAATTCATTCACCGGGTTTGTTTGTGATGATGAGTATGATGATGCATTACGTAATGTTGCCATGCCTTTAGATGTAGCCATTCAATGCACAGTGCTGCGTAATAATGCATGCCTCTTAACTATTTGTGCTAATACATGTGCTATTGTGAAAGCTGGGTCATGGTTCGCAATGATTGATTCACATGCTAATCGAAACATTAACCACAATCGACAGGAGGGAATTGTTGTTTATTTTAGCTCTGTTGAATGTTTGTACAGCTGTCTTTGACTTTGCATGGTCATTTGGTGTAGAAAGACCACAATTTGAAATAACTTGAAGTGGTCATAATTGACGTCTGTACATAGCGACGTGGAATGCTGAATGATGCAGGTACATCCTCTAGCTACATGGTCAACATGGGTTTCCCGAACAGCCTTGTACATAACGGTGATGTTAAAGGTAATCACACACCTCAACTTTACAGCTCGGTGCTGAAAGGTAACCATAAACCGACTTGCGGAACCAGTGTTTTGACAGCTACCAAGGTCGCACCAAAAGGTAATGCTAAGCGTAAGGTCCGTGATGAAGACCATAATGCAGTGATTTATGACTCCAATTCAATGCCACAAACTGATGATGACAGGAGTAAGTCATCTACTGTAACACAGGAGTTCGCTACAGACGATGTCATAATTTTTCATGCTATAAATCCAGGTTTATGTTTTAACCATCTTACATCAACAGATAAATTTACAATGTGTACACAGTTAAAAACAAATGAAAATACAGAGGTATTTAATGGGACCGTTGACTTTGGCCCCATGGGATAGCCTTGTAAGACAAAAACAATTTAAGCAGATGGCAACTGCTTTTTCAGGTCATTGGCATACGTTGTATGTGGTAATGAAAAAACGCATGTGAGAATGCGCCATTCTTTAGTTGAATATGCAAAGCAAAACACACGTACTTGAGAGATGGAAACCTGTCAATACAGCAATATTTATCAACATCGCGTATGAATTACTCAGGGACCTGGGCTACAGCAATGGAAATTTTTGCTGCAGCTGATTTTTTACAGACAACTATCATGACTTTCAACGGTGACAGATGGAATGCATATCCTAGTTATCATATCCCTAATGACACTGAAACATTTGTTCAAAATTGTAGTGCAATTTACTTAAACCACTGCAATGGAAACCATTATGAAGTTGTCACATGTGTGAAGGGCAGAGATGATGGAAGTGTTTGCGCAGGAACCTGTGATGATACAAATAAAGAAAAGATAAACAGAATGCAATTATGGAAAAAGCAGAGGGTCGATGAAACCAGAAAACAAACCAAAGTTGAGAAGGACAGAGAAAAATACAATACAGATGTGACATCCAGAAATAACAAGAAGTAAGCCTTCAGATTAAAGTACAATTTGAATGATGAATACAGAGTTCGCAAAGTACTAACAGTTATAGATACCTATCAAACTGATGAAAACTACAGGATTTCTTAACTAAAAGGGAAACAATTTAAATATGAAACAGATGAAATTCTGAATGTAAGACAAGCAAAGAGAAATATAAAACCAATAAGTGTTTTAAAAGATCTGTGAAAGAATATTCTAAGGAAAAATACAGACTCTGAGTTTCAACAATCTGTGCGAGACTATTCCAGTCGGAAATATCACACAGACTCTGAGTTTCAACAATCTGTGCGAGACTATTCCAGTCGGAAATATCACACAGACTCTGCGTTTCAACAATTTGTACGAGACTATTCTAAAACAAAATACGAGACACATAGTAAGTTTCAAGAAAGTGTTGAAAGCATACAGCCATCATAAATATGCTAATAATCTAAAATTTCAGAAATCTGTAAGCACATTTTACAAAAATACCATGGAGATGATGCATTCTGAAGAAATGTAAAACAAAGCACGTGAGGCCTATAAAACAAAACAATTGAGACAAGGAAAGATGGAATTCACAAAATATATATTTGACAAAGCAACCAGCATTGGCCCTGAGTGTGTGTGTGCTATTTGTCATCGACTACTGTTCAGAAAACAAGTCATAGAATGTAAAAAAAAACTTCCTATGGAAATAAGGGTAACAAACTGTCTGTTTTAGCTGAAAGATGCATTACATTCTCATATTTACACTCTTGTGATAGTCAATGTCATCAGAATTGCCCAAAATCAACATTTTGTTTTTTTTGTTTTGTTTTGTTTTACATGTCATCGAAAAATGCTTGCAGGCAGAATGCCAGAGGAAGCTGTTGCAAATAACCTACACTTAGATCCTGTACCTCCTGAGCTGAAATGTTTGAACTCTGTAGAGTAGCATCTCATTGCTAGACACATTCCTTTCATGAAATTGCTCTGCCTGCCTCGTGGGAAACAACATGGTGTCCATGGACCTGTTGTATGTGTACCAGTACAAACCAATGATGTCACCAATATTCTTCCAAGAAATCATTGTGATGACAAGATGATGAAAATCAAACTGAAAAGAAAACTTACATACAAGGGTCATTATGAGTACTAATATGTTCAAACAGACCAAATTAGAAATGCTCTTAAATACCTGCTTAACTGTAATAAGTGGGACAATGATGTGCAATTTAATGAGGAATGGGAAAACCCTCTGGATGAAACAGATCACACAGGAGATGATTTAGATTTCATGCATGAACATGATCCAAAACAGCAGAATGAAACAGATGATGTTGATGAAGTAGAAGACACAGAGGACAATGTGACATACATTAAAGACCAAGGTGGCCTGTTCTTCGACACATCATTGCAACCTGTTGATATTGCCTCTGAAATGTTAGATCAGCATTTTGACAGCATCATGTCTCTTGCTCCTGTTGAAGGCAATAGTCCTGTGAGATTGTTAATGGACAAAACAAATGAGGCAAAGTGTTTCCCAGTTTTATATCCTAATGTAGGTCCAACCTTTCGTGATGATGGAAAGGAAAAAATAACAATGTCTCGATATTTGAATGGACGAATACTTAATGCTGATGGACGATTTGCCAGAAGTACAGATTTCTTATTTTATGCTCAGTATTTATCAGAACTTCATCAAATTTTGTCTAATGTTTCAATAGCACTGAGAAAAGGATCAGATGACAAGAAGACACAAAACATTACACCTACTATGTTAACAGACCCAGCTTCCTTAAGAAACATATCGAACTTTGATGAAGGTTATAAGTTTTTAAGACCAATTCGTGGCAACGTACTCAGAAAGATCTGTTTGCCATGATATGACAACTCTCTATACCAACATTTTTCTGTAGTTTTTCATCTGCAGACCTGAGATGGCCAGAAATGCTTAATTCAATTATCAGACAGGAAGGGAAGCAGATAAATGCGGAAGATCTCGACTGGTCAGAAAAGTGTGGACTTTCGCAGAAAAACCCTGTCACAGCAGCAAGAATGTTTGACCACAGATGGCATTGCTTTCTAAAAGACGTAATCATGTCTTCAGCAGCACCTATTGGTAAAATCAAAGATTACTTCTATCGTGTTGAATTTCAACAGCGAGGCTCTCCCCATGTTCATTGTCTTTTTTGGGCTGAGGATGCTCCTCAGATTGAGAAAAATACAGATGAAGATGTCATAGAATTCATTGATCAGTACATCACATGTGAAATACCATCACAAGATGATGCAGAACTCAACGAGATTGTTGATAGTGTACAAAAACACAGCACTAGCCATTCAAAGACATGCAAAAAGAAGAAAACTCAGTGCAGATTCAATTTCCCACGTCTGGTTTCTGCTCGAACATTTATAACTGGGTCAGCAGATATGGATGAATTGAAAGGTGAAGACGGCAATGAACTTGCAAGGCAAATTCTGGAAAAAGTCAAACAAACTGTTTTAAATGGTGACATTAGTTTCAATTCAGCCAATGAATTATTTTCTGCTATTGGAATAACACAAAATTTATTTGAATTTGCATACAATAAATGTTGTAAAAAGAAGAGTATCGTTCTTAAAAGGAATCCAAATGACATTTGGGTCAACCAATATAATCCACACTTGTTGCGCACATGGAATGCAAATATGGATATTCAGTATGACAGATGCCTTCATCTGTGTTGTATACATTCTAAGTTATGAGACAAAGGCAGAGAAAGAAATGGGACTGTTGCTTGAACGCACTCAGAAGGAAAGTTATAATGGTAACATGGATGCTAAACAGGCAATGAAGCCACTTGGGAGTGTTTATCTGCACAACAGAGAAGTCTGTGCGCAAGAGGCTGTGTATCGGTTAACAAACATGCACTTGGAATGCTCTCGCAAAGTACAATTTATTCCTGTTGGACTAAATCCGGTTAAAATAAGTTTGCCTTTGAATGTGCTCCAAAATAAAATTCAGTATGAATCTGATGATGATGATACACATTTGTGGATGACAAGTTTAGTGGACAGATATAAGAACAGACCGTGTACAGATGAATTTGAAAATGTATGCCTTGCAAGTTTTGGTTCAGAATATAGAGTATTATGCAAGTCAGAGGTCCCTACAAACAGAGGGGAAAAAAGTGGAATAATTCAACTGAGAAATAATTTTGGATATGTGAAAAAAAGGACACGAACAAAACCTGTGGTGGTTAGATATCCACAGTTTTCACCCACAAAAGATCCTGAGAAATACTATCATTCTCTCCTACAACTTTTCTTGCTATACTATGAGGACTGTCAATTGAAACCGCTGCAATTCCAGTCATTTGAGGATTTTTACAGATGTGGTGCAGTAACATGTGGTGGAGACTTAAACTGTAGAATCTATCGTTAAGGCCAACAAAAGCATTTTTGAAAAGGAAAGCGAGAAAATAGACGAAACTCAACAACTGTTGGCAGAAATTGATGAACTGGATGATGCGTGGGCCCAGATATGTCTTGACACAGAAAAAGAATGCCTTGAGTGTCTTGAGCTAAGAGATAAGGTGGTCATTAAAGAACATGATGCTGATGAAAATATCCCCGATCTTACCGGACAACCTCAAACTGCTTAGACTATTGAAACTAATAATGCCACAATGTCAAGAGAGGATGCCTTGCATTTACTGCGATCATTGAATGAGGAGCAATCTAACATTTTCTATAAGATTCGTGAGTGGTGTCTAGCAAATATGAGTGGTAAAAACCCCAAACAATTTAAAGTGTTTGTTACTGGTGGAGCAGGTACAGGAAAAAGCCATTTAATTAACACTATACATTATGAATCAACCAGACTTTTGTCTCAAATGTCAAACAATCCTGATGACATCACGGTGGTTTTAACAGCTCCAACAGAAGTGGCTGCATATAACATTGGTGCTGCAACCATTCATAACACGTTTTCAATCGGTGCAAATACCAGACTGCCATACCAACCTCTTTGTGATGAGAAAATCAACTCTTTGCGTACTAAATTTAGCAATTTGCAAATATTAATCATTGATGAAATCTCTATGGTTGACCATCGCATTTTAGCCTACATTCATGGGAGACTGCGTCAACTTAAACAGACTAGTGACTATTCCCTATTTGGAAAGGTAAGCATTATTGCCGTCGGTGATTTCTATCAGTTGCCACCTGTGAAAGGAACCGCTCTGTATGCTGATTCAAAAACAGTTAACTTATGGGATAATCATTTTGAAATGGCCCTGTTGACTAAAGTTGTCAGACAACAGAATGTTTGCTGAGATGCTGAATCGCCTACGAGTACGTAAAAAAAAGGAGAACCTAAGTCCCAGTGATATCCAAATGCTGAAAGAGCGTTAAACAGGAGAGCCATCCACTGCACTTCACATATTTGCTACTAACAATGAAGTTGACCAATACAATATTGAGAGACTACATGAGTGTTGCCTGATGCCATCACCATTAACGCTCAGGATTTTAACAGAAATCCAAAAACTGGAGGAATGGAAAGGGAAGTTGGACAACATACAAACGTTTTCAATTCATGTCTATCAAAATGTGTTTCGATAGGTATCGGTGCTCGAGTAATGCTAAAGAAAAATATTTATGTTTCTGATGATCTTGTGAATGGAGCATTCGGTACAGTAGCTAAGATATCAACTAAAATGGATAGTGATGATGACTTCCCCTCTGATATTCATGTAGTGTTTGATGATCCAATGGTTGGAAAAATCCAAAGATCCAGAACACGCCAGACATTGTTTGAAAATGCTACTGTAATAAAGCTACAGGAAGATCAAGTGACAAATGACGGGGGCATTAGACGTGAGTTTCCCCTTAGATTGGCATGGGCCTGCAAAATTCACAAAGTACAAGGGCTGACTGTGGACAAAGCTGTTGTTTCACTTGCCAAAATCTTTGCTGCAGGACAAGCACATGTTGCATTGAGTCGAGTAAGAAGCCTCACTGGACTAATTATTAATGATTTCAAAGAGTCTACCATATTTTCCAATGAAAAAATTGAAGAAGTTATTAACACCATGCCTGAATTCATTTTGGATGAGGACAGATTCAGAAAGCCGTCTAAATTCACTGTAGCGCTTCACAATGTTCAGAGTCTAAATGCTAATTTTCTGGATCTTCAAGCACATAAGCGGTTGATGAGTGCTGATTGCATTTGTTTAACAGAAACATGGTTAAGTTCAGTCAATAAGGAAAAGGCACCACAGTTGCCAGGTTTCTTGTTTAAGAACAACCCAAGACCTAATTGTTATGATAACAGTCAACCCATTTTTACTAAATTAAAGCAACAGACAAGAGGCGGAGTTGGAATATATTATTCTGAAAAAACCATGGCTGATGTTCAGGTTCCACAGACTTGTAATTTAGAGTGTTTATATTTTGCTGTGCCACATTTTGGTTTTACCGCTGCTGTTTTGTACAGACCTAATTCTTACACAATTGATATCTTTCGACAGCAGCTCCTGAATGTAATTTCAGAAATGGCAAGACATCGTGGTACAAAAGTTCTTATGGGAGACTTCAATGAAGACATTTTTATATCATCTACCAATACAAATTTAATGGAACAACATGGATACATCCAGGGTGTACACAAAGCCACAACTGAGAAAGGTACTTTACATGATCATGCGTATGTAAAAGATGGAGATGATGTCAGTGTTGGAAGTGGTGCAGACAGACTACAGCTTTCATGATGCCATC
Organism: Esox masquinongy; assembly: GCA_016801175.1. Classification (NCBI taxonomy): domain Eukaryota; kingdom Metazoa; phylum Chordata; class Actinopteri; order Esociformes; family Esocidae; genus Esox; species Esox masquinongy. Next base: position 27,311 of record JACXGI010004036.1, read on the forward strand.
ATTATTTCAATAAATAAAATTTGCACAGTGAATTATGATATGGATATGGATATAGCGTCCGTCTTCTAATATGGGTGGGGGTGCAGAGAGGTAGCATAACACTGGACGGCTCTCTGTGGGTAGCCAGCAATCTCAACATAGGAAAAGACACATTAATTATGTATGTATTCGTAAATAGCAATTATGTTATACTTTTATCAGTAAATTTATTTATTTATGTATGAAGAACCAATTGTAACAATGAAATTGTTATTAATTTATATATATATATGTTCATTTATGTATATATTTGAGTCTGTTGCTCAGTAATATCAGTTTCTTGGTATATTAATTGTGGTCAACTACCTTACAGTCATATCAGTTTTTGATTTATTTATAGTGGTTCACATTTACAATGTTTGAACCACATAATCTATTTGTTTTTTGCAAGCAAAAAACTGCAGAAATAACTACTATGGTTACTGGCACAGATTAAGTATTCCCAAAGGAATCTCAAATCTTTGTTATTTTGTAATCTTTGTAATCTTTTTATTTATTTATGAAGCACTTTTCAAAATCAAGTTACAAAGTACTACACAATTGCATTTAAATCAAAACATCAAATTAATGTATTAGGTAGTCTCGACCTTTGATCTAAACCATTTATTATTTTAATAATCTGTATTACCTGTGTTGAGATTGCTGGCAGGAGGGATGTTTATTTAGCAATTTATTTGTTTGTTTAACTTCCTGTATGTCTTTTATTTGACATTTCTTCAGTTTTACTACTACTCTGTAAAGTTGTCTTTTCACATTACCCCAAAAACACGGGTTGGGATCAGGCAATCTCTTTCCAAAAACACCAGGATCTCACAGTGTCTCAATTCACCAGCTGTGGTAGAAAATTAGTTTCTATTTCATCAACACTACATCGGCATATTAATGTCACTAAAACACGGACCACAAACATATGTCTACCAGTAGAAACAAATTGTTTTAACCCAGACACTTTCTTTTTGACCCGTTCATGTGAATATTCATGTGGACCTTTTACATTTTTTTTAGTGTTTTTGTTGTTCATGTCTTTTAGCTATTTGTACTGTTCCTGGATAAAACAAAAGAAGAACAACCGGCACAAATCATCCAGAGACTATTTATACATCATATTTATAAATGTTTCTCTGTTCAAAACAACAGCGAGTATCTAAGATATGGCTGGACATGTTGAACACCTACTACAGGACTAATCTTAACAATGTAAGTATGAACTTTGTTCACATTACATTCTACTGTTGTCATTAACAGGAATCACGCTATCAAGCCCACCTGAATAATTTGCATTGTTCTAATTTTTAACTATTTAACTATATTTTTAACTATTTTAACTATATTTTTATTTTTTAACTGTGCTGAAACTGCCGAGGGCAGACTAGATCACATCAGTCAAGTGAATGCTTAGAGGGTGATTGGCTGGAAGTTGCCAACCCTCCAGGATCTGCGCATTTCTAGGGCCCAAAGCAGGCAGGAAACATTGTGGCTGACCCCTCCCACCAAGGACAAGTCTTTGAACCACTGCCCTCCAGCAATAAAACTGAAGTCCTTCAGGACCAAATCCAAACAACACAATAACAGTTTCTTCCCAACTGCAACTGGCCTCATCAACAAGGCTTTAGTCCCAAACTCACAATGACTGTAATCCTGAACCCCCGCTGACACCAAAGACTAATTGAGCTCCAGTGGCGCTTCTCTAAAATGTCACTATAATTGAAAACGTGTACATTACCTAATGTTTACAATTTTTTTATTTTTGTTATTTTGAGGTAATCTTATAGAAGTATTTTTCACAACAGTAACAAGTTCGTTAAGACCAATAAAAAGATAATTTTTATGAAATTAATCAGCAATCATGGACCTATAAAAAACAACGCGGCGATCGTAATGTTGGACAACAAATTGTCGTTTCGACAGTATATTAGCTGCCAACCGTTCGAATGAAAGAATCAATACAAGGACTCGCGAGTCTCGAGTCACTAAAAATATTCTAATCGTTCGCGAACGGCACATCACTACTAGTTTGTAGGCCTACTTGCTAATCTGTTCTCAAACATGGTTGAACACAAAAATATTCTTCACTAGCTTTAGGGCTAAGAAAACTTTTACAGTGGCGTTTGCCAACGTGTAGCTCCTCATTAACAAACGCAAGGCTCGAGGTTTGATTAGAAAACAGTGTTTTATTCCTCAATTGAACCAACCCGTGAAAACTAGTTAAAAAAGAAAGTAAATAAAATTATAAAAAATAATATACATACATACATGCATGTCCTGTTTACTATTCAAAATTGAATCCACAATTCACATTACCACTGTATAATACAAGATGCTGTTTCTCCCACTACCACAGTACTACAGCGCCATCTGCTGGACTGTTGTTCAACTTTCGCTAAAACTATACTACCATAATCACAATTGAAGATTCATTTTGTTGTTTCTCCCACTATCACAGTACCACACCGCCATCTGCCGGACTGTTGTTCAACTTTTGCTAAAACTATAATAATTACAATTTAAGATAAATTTTGTAAAATAACAAAATCGTTTGTACAAAAAGGTTATTTGAGGTGTCTATTTTTCTTTGACTATAGCAATGTATTTAAGCGAGTACACTATGTATCATCAGAACAATGGTAATTTATTGTATGTGAATGCCCACTTGGCAATAAATCTGTTTCTGATACTTTAGAATATTTTGCATGTTTGCATTTATAAGTGCTGTTAACTGAACAGGTTTCGTGTCAGTCAATGCCATATACCCCAGTTCTTGCTAGAAACCAGTTGATGACAACTCGTCAGTCAGACTGACGTTGATCCTCTTGAAACTTAGTGTACCTTATGACTGTTTATAATGATGCCCACAGTGTTATAATTCAGCTGTGTAAGAAACACACACTGATCAAATTTAAATCAAATTTGTATTTGTATAGCCCTATTCACATGTAATGTCACAAAGGGTTTAACAGGGCCTAAAACCCTAACTCTTAGTGGATTTATCCTCAGAGAAGACAAGGAAAAGCTCTCAAAACTCAGTCAGAAAAAAAAGACCAGTTTTCTCCTTCACAGACAATAGGCAAACGGGACTGTCTGTAGGTAAATATAGAATGAGGGTGACACTTGCCAGCCCAAAAAAGCTATATATATATATATATGAACTAAATGTCTGTACGTCTAGTAGATTCTGTAGTTCGCAGCATGGAATGTAGGCAGTCGGAACAGCCCTCATCCTGGAATGCTCCCTTTATGTCAGGGGAAGTCTTCTTTGGAGCAGATGTCGTTGATGCTGCCAGCGGGCCAATACAGTGTGGAAGTGTCTCGGAATGGTTCAGGTCATGGATCCCATGATCAGGACTAGAGCTCAGACTCCCATCGAAGTGGGAGAATGAGACGGGTGGAAAATGAGGAAAATCGGTTAGTCAAATGAAAGACTAGTCATATAGTGAATGACAGACATGAAGCAAGCTGGTTACAAAATTATTGTTATTATTGTTATAAATTTTTATGTACATTGCCAAAAGGTGCTTCTGTGTAGTTTTGTCAAAATCCGACAAACCCACTAGGACTAGTTTGTTTCAGTTATTTCAAAAATACCAGAAAATGAAAACCATAGAGCTCAAAGGTGCAACAGCTAATTATGTTTTACTCAATGCAACCTCAATCAAATTTGATAGGCTGAATTTCATTGGCCATTGGCAGTGGCGTGTTTTGGGCAATTGACGACTGATTGCAGGTCAACAACCTGTTGTACTCATGCAACACACCAAGTTTGGTTGAAATATCGGTTTGCAATGAGCCATTAAACTAACTTTCTGGTATAACCCCCCGCATGGCCAGTAAGTGACAATTGTTGAAAAACGCCCTCACTTCCTGTGAAATTTTCTGATGCAGACCTCCCATGCACTCCATTCCGACCACGGATACCAAGTTTGGTGACAATCGGACAAACGGTTGCTGAGAAATGCCCTCACTTCCTGTGGAATTCTCAGACACAGGAAGTTGTTGGCACATGACGTATGCAGACCTCCCATGCACTCCATTCCAACCACGGATACCAAGTTTGGTGACAATCGGACAAACGGTTGCTGAGAAATGCCCTCACTTCCTGTGGAATTCTCAGACACAGGAAGTTGTTGGCACATGACATATGCAGACCTCCCATGCACTCCGTTCCGACCACTGATACCAAATTTGGTGACAATCGGACAAACGGTTGCAGAGAAACTCACTCACTTCCTGTTTGGCGCCTTGCCACCATTTTTGATCAGCTGCAACGGGCAAATGATTTTGCAAATCAAAAATCCACCAAGTATCTTTTGTTAGGCTTCGCCTGTAGATCATCTGCCAAATTTCGGGAAGATTTGACAAAATTTGCGACCTGTGAAAATTTTTTGAAGTTTTTCACAAAATCCAAAATGGCGGAAAATCTAGTGGCAAATTGAAACGGCCTCTAGGAAGGTTGTTCAGCACGCGGTCATGCATCATATGACACTGGTTTCATGTCTCTAGGCCAATCACAGCCTGAGTTATAAACGTTTGAAAATCGCAACTTTGACCCGATGGTGGGGTTAGAGGCATTGACCTATGGACACCAAAATTCGTTTTTGTGAGTTTGGGAGAGCCCTCTATGGATGTGCCAAGTTTCAAAAAAAGTTAACCAGTAGAAGTTGGTAAACTTGCAAAAACGGCGGAAGAAAGAGAATAATAATAATAATAAAAAAACTCACAATTACAATAGTGTTCCTGCTGCTTTGCTGCTTGGACCCCTAATAAACTGTGATTATATTCGTATTTTAAAGTCTATGTCGTCAACAGCCAATGATAAACAATGGACGCAATTTTCTGAGATGCAAAGCAAGCAGAATCACAAGGCCTACCTGTATGGACGGGGTTGAGGTGGATGCATAAAATGCAAATCATCATCCTTTGGCAGAGTGCTTCCCAACACACCTTTTCTCTTCGAATATCGTGATAAATTCCATGTAATGTTTTATATTGAAGGCAGCGCCATGTTACAGCTATCTAACAAATAGCTGCCTAATCTTCTAAACAATTCCTGTCTGAGTTTTTCAGTGCATTTGACAAATAAACCTTGAAACTTGAAAAAGATATAACGCCAGGTAGGCCTATCTCCTATCATTGTTCTGAGAAAGATGTGTTGATAGCCTAACTAAATCACATTTTATATGGGTAGGCTAACATTATCGTACATATACTCTGTTTTTACCAGCCATCCAATCAACCAAAACCGGAGAAAATTTAACTAGCGCTTCATCGGCCTCTAATCAGGTCATGCATGCCCACCTTTGCGCGCATGATGATCACACAAACAACTGAGGCGCACAATTGTTATTTTGGTTCAAATAACAATGTTTTTAAAACATTAAATAAAAAAATCTAACATGTCATAATTATTTCAGGCACACCTATTCTTTGTCAATTGAAATAATCCAAAAGTAATCATACATTTTTTCAGAAGTATCTGTAATCCGATTACAGTATTTTAGTTGGTAACGTAACAGATTACAGTTACTGTTTTTTTGTAATCCGTTGCTCCCCAACTATGGTGGTAAGTATAGGTCCACCTGATCATAGTAAACAAAAATTAGCAATTTTCAACACAAACAGAAAGATGAAGATCTCGTTTAGCGTGGCTTCAGTAGAAAATTTTCACAAAAGTATTGTGGGCCACAGTAAGCAATATTTATATATATTACTCTGGTAAATGTAATATGTTCTTTATTTGGGTTGAGCAGGAAGAGTGAAGTATACAAAAATTTCAAGACATTAAATAATGCACGGTTTAGGCATGGCCAGTTATATACCTACATCCCATTACATTCACTATAAATGCAAAGCTGGTCCATGTTATTCAATTTAGTTTTTACTAGTTAAACCATGTTTGTTTCAAATCCACTTAAAAACTAAAATGAAACACAGGAAGCAACACAGACCAGTTGGCAGGCATCTAATTTCTTTTGTAAATGTTACCTACCTGTGCTCACTAGTGATGGCAAAAGTGAAACCGGAGTTCAATAACACTGTTTTATTTTCAAAGCACTACAGATTAAACACAGATTCGACACCACGAAAGCCAGAAGAAAAGCCTTCAGCATCATGGTGGGGGATCCAAAATGGTAAGGGCAGCCATCTCGTGGAAGTTATTGGGACTGATGATTGCTCTGCATGGTCATATAATGGCAAGGAATGAGGCCATTTTACAGGAGCACCCTCTGGTGCAAACACTATTCTTTCTTAATGTTCCAATATTCCAAGATGATAATGCCCTCATTTAAACTGCTTAAAAAGTCAAGAGAGTGGTTTTATGAACACCAGGATGACATCAAATGCTTCATGGCCTCCCCAATCACCAGGTCTGAACATCACTGAACCTTCATTGGACATTCTGGGAAAATTATGTTTCCATTTTTTTCATCCTTCAAAGAACTGTAGGCGTTTTTTGAAGAATGGTGCAGTAGTCCACTACACACAGTTCAGGACTTGTATGACAACATTCAAAGAAAGATTGGAGATGCTATTTAGAAGTCAGGGAATGGCCATACTCATTGGGTTCTTGATTTTAATATTATGTATTTTAGTTATTTTTCCAAGCCCTGTACATCACAGTGAAATGGTTTTAGGAATTGTGAATGCAAAATGATCACTTCACAGCCACATATGTTCAGTACTTTATTTTTCAAATACGTAGAGCAATCAACGTTTCTAAATTTTCCTTTTGTGATTGTGTAACATTATGTGAGTTACATTTATACAATCTGTGGATACAATTTTGGATTTTATACAACTGCACTGAGTAAATAAGTAAAGCAATTTCTGAATGTGTGTTTAAAAACATACATAATGTTTTTTGTTTTTTTATTTGATCTAAGTTTTGCAAACAAACTCCCAGTCAGCACTTTTCAATGTTTTGGGGGAGTATGGGATTATAGCATTAAATCGGCATACGATTATGAATTAGGTCATCAAGTATAATATACATCACAATCCCCACATTGCCAAAAGTAATGTCCTACTTTTGCCATTTTGAATACATAGTTTTACCCCAAGAAAGATAATATCAGACCATGTAAGTACATTAATTTACAATATCAGATATATATAAATACTCATCGTTAAGAACTTTAGTGAACTACTTTTAGATTGCTACAGAAAAACATGGCAGTCATAGGGCTCTTTCTGATTGCAAAAGGACACACGGGTTTATTAACACATCACAATTGCAATAACGATTAAGCAATAATTGCACTATTGCGTACATGAAAGCATGAGTCAGAGGTTGACTTCCCAAACTGAATCTAGATTGCATAACATTTAAGTTCTGATATAAGAGTCCAGGTAGAATGTCAGAGCACAACATGACTGCGGAGGTGAAGGTAAGTGCCAGGAAAACACATTGGGGCCAAATTTGCAAACATTTGCGTAGGCTTATACACATGTTTTATATCCAGTTTCTAGAACTATTTTAATTAGCTGACAGATGTTAGCAGATGCGTTACTGTATATGCCCAGGTGATCCTTAGCATCATGGATAATTGTGCCAAATAGGCATCTGCTTACAATGTTCCATAATTTGGGGTTGTATTCAATATTATTTTATTCATTAAATATTTTATTGTTTTGTTAGTTCCTTGCATGTGAAAAAAAACTATGAAGAACATGCAGATAGCAATTTCAGACCACAGTCATAAACCCAGGGTTCAAACAAAATTATTTAAGTATGGTCCAGAAGGGTTTAGACTGGACGTGCTAATTTCAAGCAATACTTTCTTTTTAATGTAAAACAGTTTTTAGTATTAACATACATTTTCAGTGTTACATATTTGTGGTTTCAGTAACAATATCACTGTCTAACTGCGTTTGTTTTTCAGTGGTAAGCAATATCACTGTTATACAACTTTGTTTTATATGTTAAATAAATGACCAGGCTCAAAATATTTTTTATTTCCATATAAATTATTGTCTTACAATCTTATTTAGGAAGTAATGGAGTACCTCTGTGTTGTGGCTTTACTTTTCTCTGCTGCGGTTGCACAGGTGAGTATAATCTGTAGATCAAGAGAGAATGAAAATGATCATGAAAATACAAATCAGTAAAAGGCATAAAATTACCTGCGTTGGTGTTTGTTTATGACAGTTTCATAAACTGTGATTTACTTTCACCAGCCGCAGCCACCCAGACAATGGCAAATGGGTAATGATCAATTCAACCCATTTGGCGGACCACCAAACAGACCGCCCATGGGAGTAAGAGAAAATAATTTTGGCCTACACAACATTTACATTTATTCAATGAGAAAACAAGAAAAATAAATCCATTGTAGAATACATTGAGATAACCCATGTTTTCATGTTTTCTACTTTTTGGAAAGCTCTTATTAATTTATTTCACTTTGTGAAGCCCAACAGTAGAGATCCCTTCATGCAGGGTGGTCCACCCCCTCCACCTCCATTTGGAGGACCACCCTTCATGCAGGGTGGTCCACCCCCTCCGCCGATGGGTGGAGGACCTATGTGGCCAGGACCAAACATGGGTGGCAATGGCAACACAGGATGGGTAAGATGACCTTCTAATTTTATTGACATACTGTATGCATCTTTTTCTAAGACATTAATTAATAACAACTTCTAATTCACTTTATCAATGGGTATTGATGATATAGTACTTTTTACTTGTTATTTTATTCTTACAGCCCAACCAGGGACAAATGCCTCCTTGGTTTCCAAACAGACCCTCAAGAGGACCAAGCAATGGGAACGATTGGGGATCAATGGGACGGTTATTTCCATGATATACTTCTTTCTATGATTATCTAATTAAATGAATTGTAGAATGAAGGCAAAGTTCATACAATCTTCTGTGTATGTAATCCTGGATAGCACTTACGATGCTTACTAGTTTGTTGAATTTGGACTTACAATGAATGTTTTTCTCTAACTTCACAGGTACCTGATTTTGGGTTCTTTCCCAATGGACCTGGACCGTACCCTAGCCAGGGCCCCCGTCCCGGGCCAGTGGGCAGCCAGGGGCCACCTCAAGGGCCAAGGAGCAGCCAGGGGCCCCCTCAAGGGCCAAGGAGCAGCCAGGGGCCCCCTCCCGGGCCAAGGACCAGGCGGAGTAGATCTGAAGGACCTCCACGTGGGAAACCTAACATGGGAAACCCTAAAACATGGGTAAGAACAAGGTTTTGTAATCTTGCACATAATAATAAAAGAAAAATGTTGTATTTGTCACATGCTAAGTAATCAACATGTTCCTGATTTGTTGCCAGTGTTTGTCCAGTAATGTACTTTTTTTTAATTATCATGCAGTATGACAATGACAATAAACAGCTGAAGCATTTGGGGAAGGCTAGCAGACAACAGAAGTAATTATTTTTAGTAGTAGCAAGTAGACGAAAGGTTAGACCATATGACCAGTAAAAAGGTTGCTGAATCTGTCATTCCGTCCTTGATTATGCCCACTTCTCCAATTTGAAGTTAAGGTGAAAGATAGGTGGGTTATTGTGTGTAATTGATGAATAAAATAATATAATCCTCAGCCTGAAAGGAACCCCCTTCGCCCATCATCAGGTGGTGGAGCGACACCTTTTTATGACAAACTCTTTGTAGGAAAACCATTGCAACCAGAGATGGTGGTAAGTTGTAGATTAATACTCTTTAAGTCATCACCAGGCATAAATCTACTGTAACCATCAGTTATACTCACTGTAATACTTAATGTGTAATGTTTCAGGGCAACAGAGAATTCATCCCCATCTTTCAGGTACAGCTACTACTTCTACTTTGGCCACTAGACATTAATGTATATCATGAATATTCTTATTAGGGAAATACATAATGACATATGTATTATTAAATTGGGCAATAACGCAAAGGATGGTCCTAATCCCTGAGTAAACAAGGTGAAAACCCCTGTTGTCCTGTTCCAGAGGAAGACGCTTAAACCTTGCACCATAATCTCGTTCCCAGACAGGTCTGGTGGGCCCTTGCTTTAGATTGGGCCTGTGTATTCTAAAAGACAACTGTCAGAAATCAGTGGCACAATAGCTATTCACTCAATCAGCAAATTCAAACAGCCAATACCCCAACAATGAAGGAAACACAGCAAATTTGTTTAAGAAAGCTTGTCTCCTATCCTAATTCATGGATTTCACCTCTGTAACTTTGTTGGCTAATGACTTTAAACAAGGGCTAATTACTGTTTAATCTAAATTACACTAGGGTTGGAAATACCCAGACAATGCTGAGGTGGTTAAATATTAAGTAGAAAACAACATTGCCTTCATCATCATGTCATCAAAGTGATTGAGACAGATTTAGTGAGGGTTACCTAACTCACACCCCTCTATGCAGCCTGTAGGTTACAGCAATTTATTCAAAATTTGTATTGACTTAATCATACTTATAAGCAAAAAACATAGCACAGTGATTTGGGTATTCACAGTGTTGAATTAGCCCAGTTTCTGACCTATTTTTGCTATAGTACTCATTTTCTCCTGAAGTCAAGTAACCATATTACCATTTTCGCAGACTTGTTTAGGAACATCATTATAGTAGTTCCCTAGTTTAATTGTTTCTGTCCAACATCATGCCCACAAAGAGATAATGTTTACACTTGTTATTGGGATAGATTCCTGGACAATGAGATCTACCTGATTTTTAAGGGGAAGGTCTTTCTTCTTGGTTAGGCCATTAGCTTGCCATCACTGATTTGTAATTTGCTAATTAAGTAGTTGGAAAGTAAGGCATATTTATTTCTCTCTCATATGTCACTGGGAACGTTTTAGCAAATTATCACTGCCAATTCCTGCCAGAGTCCTGCCTCCATTAGGAATCCTGCCTCGCCATATTCTTATTTGTGGAAGTTAAATGATGACTAAACTGTTACTTAGTAAATTCGATGGTGTTCCAGGCTCATCTGCGCTGTATGCAATAGCTTGCGGACAAAGTTACTTGATCCCAGGTCAAATGTTTGAACTGCTAAAATAGCAGTAAACTAATATATCATTAATTTTATTTATGAATTTGTGATGAATTAGAGATTATATATGTTTTCATCTTGTTATTTTTGACAGGCTGACAATGTGACCATCAAGGTAATATTTAGTATTTTATTTTTAAGCAAATGGTTTTCCATTCATCACTTTTACTAAAAAGGAGTGTTCCAATAATTTTTCCAATAACTATTGAAACAAAGTGCTTCTTTGTCATTCCCAGAATGTCAGTGGTCTGCCCCTGAAGGAGGTTTGTGTACAAATATAGTGTACAGTCTAATACACTATGTACAGTATTTTATTGTTCATTTTGCTAAAATATTTTCCCTTGTAGGGTGAGAACATTTTTCTGCTGCCCAAGGTAATTAATTTACAGAAACCATAATTTACTTTAGTAAACATTATGGTTGGAGGGCTGCATGACAACATTATGTATAATACATCTCATCAAATAAAACTACTAATTCTGAAATACATCTCCTCATGTAAAAGACATCTAGCTACTAAGTGTAAAAAATATACTCATATAAACTATATCTACCAATTGATGTAAACAACATCTAAGTGTAAAATACATCTAATTGTAAAAGACATCTAGCTAAGCCAACTTGTTAGACATCTAACACGTGTTTCAAACATCTACTCATAACTCTCTTCTCCTTTCAAACAGGGAGGAAGAGGACCACCCCGACCAATGGTAGGGACTAGTACATTCTCACTTACCATTTCAGCTTAATTTTACTACCTTTATATGTGTTGTGCATAATAGCAGGATGACAATATGAGAAAACTGATTTTTTTTTATCTATAATTAATTTTACAGAATGGACTCCATGGACCTCAAGTAGCAGGGGTATTAAGACATTAAATAATTAAATGTACTTTTTATTTTATTCAATTTCAATACATTTTGATTATTTTGTCAACAAACTGTCTTTGATTACCTGGTTTTTACAGTTTGGATTCCCAAACTAGTCTGGTTTTCAGGCTTCTGTGGATGTGGAGATTACAAGTGTTTCTTCTTTAGTCCTCTGTCTACTCTGGCAAACAGAGCTAGTTTTATAATGTTAGATCAATGTCTGCAAGATCACATAATGATAACAAGATTCTACATTACTGAACTGAATATAATAGTATAGTGTAAGGGAAAAGCACCACTGTATTTTCCCTCATTTTGACAAAACTTAACAGACCAGCAAATTATACAGGTTCGCTAGTATGTTAAATCAACATGCTCTAAAATATGTACACTGTACATTGTTAAAATGAAAATGTAGGCTGGTGTTCATTTCTGTTATGTAGAATGCTTTGATCGCTTGCAGACAATAATTCAGCTTGATCTAACTGAAGCAAATTAGCATTATTTACCAGAGTGGCATATTATCTATGGCCCTATTCAGATTTCAGATGAACTATCTTAACATGGACTGCATTCACAGACACAGACAGAAATTGGGATTATGTTTTTTTTTCACAGTTGTGATGTATACAATATAGAGAAAAAATAAATTCATATTAAAATTGAATAAATAGTCAAATCTATTCTCAATTCCAGCCCTACCTGAAAATCACCTACAACCCCTCAGCCATGGTAATTTATAGTTAACAGTCCTAACTCAAAATGACTTTTCCATTATTTTAAAAGAGAATATGCTTAACGTAACTAATTTAAATGTTGTCTGTCTTGCCTCTAGGCAAAAAACTCATTTGAATATGGGCTGACTACACTTGTAAGTAATTGCTGTTTATTAAACATGCTTATCTTTGTCTTTTTATAAAGGATTCATAACAACATTTCCTTTTGAGTTGTAAATACCATCTTAAATATGTATTGTTCAATTTATGTTTCATTTCTTCAACCTTTACACAAAGAGCCCAGCATTCATGAAGGTAAATTGGCTTACTAAGAAATAATATACCTATCTTCCTAAAATGAAGTGAAATTCTTCTTAATTGAACCCTGATGTGATTGATCTCTGTACAGGCTGAGGTGACTAAGCCCTGGGAAGAGAAAGGTCAATAATATTGTGGATGAAGGTGAGACTATTTCAACTTGTTAAAAGCATTGGAAAATGTATTTGCAATACATTGTCTATTTCTCTGTCAGATGTCTGGTTATTTCTGACTATAGCTGTTGTGTAAAAAAATTTATCTGTCCTTTGATGATTTGCAGGGAGAAGCCCAAGGCTAGAATCTGGAATGGAAGCTTTGATTTGCTTGAGATTGATATACAGTAATTGATATACAGTAATTAACAGCATATTTACAAATCATTTGTGCTAATAGTTAAAGATGTATTAATAGCATCTGAATTAGTAATGCAGTAAATATGTAACAGGTGTTGGTGATGGTACCTTTATATTGTTTCACACTTTCTTGAACAACGCTTACATAATTTTTTTATAAACTGTGTCATTTTTGCCGTAGATGCTGATTGGCTGATACTACTATCCAGTTTATAATCGCAGTAAGACTGCTTCTTTGTTTGTGGTATGCACCTAATATTTTGTATCCAGGCACCATTCATTGTGTCATGCCTAAGAACAGCCCTTAGCCATGGTATATTGTCAACACACCACTTCTCACGTTATTGCATATACTTCAATAAAACTGCCAGCATGCAAACTTAGGACTTATGTTTTTGGGTGCATACAAAATCTCTTGTAATCTATTTGATCCATAGAATTCAGGCACCGCAATGAAAATAAGTATCTTCTTGTGATATCGCTGTCTAATTTCTATAATGATTTTTTTATTTTAAATGATTTTATAAATCGATCCCATTATCCCAAAAAAATGTTTACTGTGATGCAACAGCACTTTATGTTTCTTCATCCCTAGGTGCAATTTTAATGCACAAATAAGAATGAGGTCAGTAGAGTAAACCAAAAAGTTAATGTTGCACTTACAAAACAGTTGTACTTGTGTTGTAATTCATGAGATTAAGAAAGTATTACACACTAATACTTGCATTGTACTCAATAGCCTCATGCCATTTTAATACTTGGACTGGAATATTGAACTTTTTCCCTTCAAGAAGAATATAAGGCATGGTCTATAGCTTAATGTTTGAGCTATTGAGTTTAAAGGGTCCAAATATCAAGCTAAATTTCTTATGGTGTAATTAGACACCTAGAAAAGTTCAGCCTCCCTGTCCCCTGAATCTTGTTACTTTTATTACAGCATATGTGCAAAAAAAAGAAAATGCACCGGGGCCTCCCGCTCCTCTTTCTATTCTGGTTAGAGCCAGTTTGCACTGTTCTGTGAAGGTAGTACAACACGTTGTATGAGATCTTCAGTTTCTTGGCAATTTCTTGCATGGATAGCCTTCCTTTTATCAGAACAAGAATAGACTGATGTCTTTCAGAAGAAAATTTGTTTCTGTCCATTTTGAGCCTGTATTTGAACCCACAAACACGGATGCTGAAGATACTGAACTAGCCCAGTTTTATTGCTTCTTCACTCAGCACAACAGCATTCAGCGGTACTAACATAAGCGCAAAAGGGTTTTCTAATGATTAATTAGCATTTTAAAATGTTATTTTTTTATTGAAAATCAGATGTTTCCAGCTGCAATAGTCACTGACAACAGTGACTATTGCATTTCTAAGTGACCCCAAACTTTTGAATGGTGACCCCAAACTTTTGAATGGTAGGGTACCTTAACCAATTTCTTCAGTGATGCTAGCTGCTTTTACACAGCAAATGTGCAACTTATATACATACCTTGCTAGTTAGCAACCAATTTCTTCAGCGCAGCTAACAGTCCCTGCTCAAAGCACATTCTGACACTCTCAATAACTTGTCATATACAGTTAAGCCCAAAAGTATCCATACCTATGCCAAAGTTTGAGCTATAGTGAATTTTTATTTGACCAATAGGTTTCTTCTGGCTGGAAATGACATAAGTGACAAAACACAGTGAGACATTATGCTGGAGACACAAATGAATAACCTAACTATTTCTGTTTTTAGCCATGACTTTCAGTTGACTAGGAACTGAGTAGAGAACTACTGCTGTTCTGCTGTTCTCAATTTATAGGTGATTAGAATGCTCTCTCATGGTGGAAATTACAAGACCATTGTAAATGGTATAGAAACTTGTATTTTCTCAAAAATTTGCAACAATTTCAAGGGGTATGAATAATGTTGGGCTTGGCATTTTTCATGAAAATATGAAAAAATATGAAATAGTTAAATTATTCATTTGTATCTCCAGCACAATGTTTTACCGTGTTTTGGGCAACATCCTTTTAATATTTAATTGTAAAACAAAACAACAAAAGGCGATGCACAACCACATACAGAGGCACACAGCACAATCTGGCACAAACAATGATCCATAACCGAAAGCAAAACAAGGGCAACATAAATAGCATCCCCAATTACAGGCAATGCGGGACAGCTGCCTCTAATTTGGACAATCAAAAACAGCAGCGCAGAGATGCCTAGAGGAACCTCTGCGGTCAGGCCCTGGCTGTGACCCCCAAGTGCACAGAGATGCCAGGACCTGACCCCCAAGTGCACAGAGATGCCAGGACCTGACAAATCTTGAACCAACTGACTCAGAGAAAGCAGCTTGTTCAAATGGTGGTGCCGCAACTACAGATTTCTGTCCCTCAGGGTCCACTGAAACAATCAATGTCTGTTACATTCTGAGTCAATGGTAAATTCTTGGTTGGTAAACAGTTAATGATGAAGTACAGGTTTTGGGAATAATGTATTTTTTAAACTAGCATTTTAGCCTGGATGTGTAAGACTAATTTATTCTGTATGTGCATAATATATAACTACAGTAATTTTCATATCACACTATAGATAGACATGAAAATACATGTTTGAATGAGTAATTTTGATGACATGGGCACATATCTGCACATACCTGAATACACAATTTTTGCGGGACCCATTCGAGCCCTACAGTGACAGTTTTACAACATGTGGCACAAAATCCTGGAATGTATGTTTATGCTTGTTATGTTAATTTCTTTAGCACTGAAGAGAACAATGGTATATGCTCCTCCCAGGACTTTTTTCCTCCGCAGCAAACAAACATTTCGCCTTCACAGAAGGCTCCTTTCAAGTTACCAAATATGATATAACACCATCCTAATAACAATAGGGTTCCTCCTACCGAAGGAACCTGTCAGTCTTCGTAATAAGGAGTGGAGCAGAAGAGACAATTGAAGGAGTGTTTATTCCATAACCTCACAGGCAAGCTGTAAATATCTCAACCAAACAGTAAAGGTTGTAAAGAAAATGACAAAATGTCAAAGCGCACAGAAGCCAGATGTAGCTCCCACAGGAGACAATTTCACACAAAGACAGGGGGAGCAGAGGGAACATACAGCTCTGGAAAAACTTAAGAGACCATTGCAAAATTATCAGTTCCTCTGGTTTTACTATTCATAGGTATGTGTTTGAGTAAAATAAACAGTTTTGTTTTAATCTGTAAACTACTGACAACATTACTTCCAAGTTCCAAATAAAAATATTGTCATTTAGAGTATTTATTTGTAGAAAACAACAACTGGTCAAAATGACCAAAAAAAGATGCATTGTTTTCAGACCTCAAATAATGCAAAGAAAACAAATTCATATTCATTTTTCAACAACAAAATACTAATGTTTTAACTTAGGAAGAGTTCAGAAATCAATATTTGGTGGAATAACCCTGATTTTTAATCACAGCTTTCATGCGTCTTGGCATGCTCTCCACCAGTCTGTCACATTGCTTTTGGGTGACTTTATGCCACTCCTGGCACAAAAATTCAAGTAGCTCGGCTTTGATTGATGGCTTGTGACCATCCATCTTCCTCTTGATCAAATTCCAGAGGTTTTAAATGGGGTGCAGGTCTGGAGATTGGGCTGGCCATGACAGGGTCCTGATCTGGTGGTCCTCCATACACACCTTGATTGACCTGGCTGTGTGGCATAGAGCACTGTCCTGCTGGAAAAAACAATTCTCAGAGTTGGGGAACATTGTCAGAGCAGAAGGAAGCAGGAGTTCTTCCAGGATAATCTTGTACTTGGCTTGATTCATGCGTCCTTCACAAAGACAAATCTGCCCAATTCTAGCCTTGCTGAAGCATCCCCAGATCATCACCGATCCTCCACCAAATTTCACAGTGGGTGTGAGACACTGTGGCTTGTAGGCCTCTCCAGTTCTCCCTCTATCCATTAGATGACCAGGTGTTGGGCAAAGCTGAAAATTTGACTCGTCAGAGAAGGTGACCTTACTCCATTCCTCTACGGTCCAATCCTTATGGTCTTTTGCAAACTTCAGCCAGGCTCTTCTTTGCTTCTCATTGATGAAGGGCTTTTTTTCTAGCTTTCCACAACTTCAGCCCTGCCCGTTTCGAACCGTCCTCGCCGTGCACTTCACACCAGTGCTGTTTGCCATGCTTTTTGTAGGTCACTTGATGTCATCCCACAGTTGTTGAGTGACATTCAAATGAGTTGATGGTCATCTCGGTCAGTGGACATTCGTTTTCACCCTCTGCCGGTCTGTAGCTTTGTTGTCCCCAATGTCTGTTGCTTGACCTGGTTCTTATGAACCGCCATCTTTGAAATTTTCAGGATGGAAGCAACATGACGCTCACTGTATCCCTCTGCCAGTAAAGCCAGAATTGAACCCTTCTTTTCCTCACTCAAAGCTTTTCTTTTCAACTTTTTTGTCATGCGGAATAGTTTTTTTTTTAATTCAAATTACCTTTGACGTACTACTTGCACTGTTTTTGCCATCCTGCTAGTCCTATTGCAAGAGGATAGTGATGACCACTGCAGTGGTTTTTATACTTTTCCTCATTAAATTAGATTTGGTTCAGGTACTCAGTACCTCATTAAGTAAAATGAGGTGTGCCTGTGTTGGAATTTAACAGACACTGGAATGGAATGGCTGCCATACATGTAGAGATGCTGATTTAAAAAAAATTAGGAGTGGTCTCAATTTTTTCCAGGGCTGTATATATATATTTTTTTATCTTACCTTGTTCATGTTGCTTTTTCTATTGTCTTTCTTGCATTTGAATCCTTTTGGCTAGGTTGTTCTAGAAAACAAGGATAGGTTTTCACGTGATTTACCGGTTAAATAAAGATGGTGGACCTCAGTTTCCAGCCTCCCCTGTGCCCCTGGGTAGGGGGGTCTAGCAATGTCCAGGCCATGGAGGAGGGGTTCAGGAAGTCTGACGAGGTCTGGTCTGCTGCCCATGTCCGCCTGCAGGAGGCAGGTAGACCGGCGGCGGAGCAACGCACCAGAGTTCTGTCCGGGGGACAAGGCGTGGCTGTCCACGAGGGACCTCCCGATCTGCCTGCCCTGTCCAAAGTTCTGTCTGCCCTGTTCAAGGTAGTCCGGAAGGTAAACAAAGTCACCAATGAACTCCAACTGACTCCACCATATACTAACATCTCTCCCTCTTTGCATGTCTCTCTCCTCCGCTCCCTGGGCCACCCAGGTCGTCAGCAGGTGACGTCGTCAGGAGCCACGCCTTGGGGGGAGGGGGATGGGTACTGTGACGGTTGCTAGTGCATTGTCCTGCTGAAATAGTGCATTAAGCTCTATGTTATCAAATGGCTAATAATATACTAATATACTGCTAAAACTCAAAGCTATAAACAAAATGCTTAGTTTAATTCCCAGAATATTAGTGGTCTGCCCCTGAGGGATGTAAATAATTATGATACTCCAAAAAACATTTTCCTACAATTAAGAGAAAACCAAAGAACATTTTCCTGCTGCCCAAGGTAATGAATTCAGACAATTATTAATTTAATTTGATGATAACTGAAATGCTGAATATGAAATTGTGTAAAAAAAGTCTAGCTACTCATGTAAATAATTAATTAAAATAATTCTAGTTCCTAAGTATAACAGAAATCTCCTCATGTAAAAGACATCTAGCTACTTATGTTAAATAAAACTGCTCTTAATGTTCTATTCTTTACTTTCAGCCTGGAAGAGGACCCCCCGACCAAGGGTATGGATACTAAAATTTCAATTACTATTTTTGTTAAATTCTGTTACTTTAAGGAAGCCTTCTGCAGCATTTTCCTGTTTCCATGTTAAAGTGTCAGGACTGACACTATCCCCACTCCCAAGGTTGTAAATAGAACACAGAAGCTCAGAAAGATTCTGAAGGTTTATGAGGTGAAGGTGTATGAGGTGAGGGCCAATGACAGGCTTTGTGGTGCAGGTATACTGATCGCTCCAATCATGCCTCAATTATTTCTGATGAAGCGTTGACGGACAAAGATTCAACCAATGCTTGATTACAGAAGCCAGCGGAGGAGATTCCAAAATTAGTAAGAAATTTATGTATACAGAAGCAAAGTGAGCATCAAACAAAGCATGGAGAAAGACAAGTAAATCTGGGTTTGGTGTTTATTAGATGGCGACAGCTACTGTTTGAAAAATTGATGAACAGTGATGCAGAGTTGCCCACCTTATTACTGCACAGGTAAGGTAACATTCACTAGATAGTCAAGGAAAGCTATGTATACTGCTAGGTTGTTAATTCGCTAGATATTAGACTATAATTTTCTTTTTCACATACACCAATGATATGTCGAAGTAACAATTCTGCTTTTTTTGACGAGCTTGCTGGATCAAATGATATTACAAGTCAATGTTTTTGTTTCTTTTATTTCTTGAAGGGTTTTTAGGAAGGTTTCTCCAAAGTTCTTGGTCGAGACGATAAGCTAACATTAGCTAGAAGAATCAGACACTGCTTGATTCTATGTGCTGCATGAAAATAGTGTTGCAACCTAGCCAATATTTGGTCTGTTCTCTGCAAAAGATAACATGCGTTGTGGGTTGTTTGACCAAAATGAATGCATAAGCGACTATTGAACGGACAAAACAATTTCATTGCCTTTTAGCTAGATTTAGCCTTGTGCAAGACACACATTATTGATTCCCAGTGAATGGTCTACTGTCATGTAGCTAGTTAGTACAATTATGCTTTCAAGTTTGCCAGCTATCCTTCACTGAGTCTCTGAAATATGGCAATGCATCTAATGCAATAGATAGCTCAGATGACGTTGTGATTGGTTTAGCTGTTTACTTTATTCTTTGATTAACTCATGTTGCTGTGATGGTGTGAGTATAACGAATGCGTAAAAGAGAGGCAAAAAGGAAAAAGAAACAGGTGCGTCCTCGGGATGCGCTGCTGCCATCACTCTCCTGCCGGTGGAGGAAGGGGAGCCGCTGTGCCACTCGGAGTAGACGATACAGTTGCACATCAATCCTGCCTGCTGTGTCAGCAGTCTGACTGCAGCCTGCAGGCCAAAAAGTGTCTCAACCCACATGCATTCAAGCAAAGTTGTCAATGAAACTACATTGGGTACCGTGAACCAGCATTATAGGACTGATATTCAACTCACTGCCGATAGGTGGCACAACCTTGCATAGTGCAGTTTGAATAATTTAAATAAATAAGGATGATGTGCGGATACCTGAATAGTAAGCAAAAAAAAGGAAATATAGTTAAATGGAAAGATTTGCATTTGATAGGCATACATTTGAGTTCAGTACAAAATAGATTTCATTCTTATATCGCATACACTAAACTAAAGAGGCATGCCGACCATAACTTCACATTTAAAAATGTTAGTCATTACTGAGCAACAGAACAAAATTAGTTTATCTTAGTTATTTTATTATTTAGTTATGTAATTGTCCATGCAATATATCATTTATTTGTAATGCTGATATACCTGAAGCTATGCAATGTCATTTTTTGCACTATGGAATTCAGAGAATCTTACTTTCTGTGATGTCCCTGTCACATTTTATAATGTAGTACGGTCACCTGTGTAGGAATATTGTTGGGACCGGGGATTACTGTGTAAATGTTGGGGGTGTGCACCTGATGCCGCTTGTTAATTAGGACAATCGGAAAATAAGTAGAAACAGGTGGGCAGCAGGGGGTGATTGGACACAGAGTGGATATAAGGGCCTAGTTGGGGGAACATGCAGAGCAAGCGGGGGAAGACAGACAACGGATGCTGCCAGGCGGGATGAGGCGGAAAGGACAATCCACGCTGACTAACTGTGCTAAAAGAGACGGTCTTTTTCTGCTTGCACCATTTGCATGAGTGACAGCATTCTTCTGCAGCCTATTTCCGTATTTTGGCCACGACGATGTCCCCTCCATGATCGGACCCCAACCTCAAGCCTAATTACTGGAAATCCACATACGTTACTTAGCTATGGAACAAACTGCGCATGCAGGAGTAGGTAAGCTACACGGTGCACAAACTGTACTGCACCTTTTTGTTGAAAAGGAAAATTTTGAGTGAGGAACAGAAGCGTTCAATTTGCAGTGGTCTCTTAATTTTAACCCTTCTGTTCCTCACTCAAAACCTCCCTTTTTGACTTTTTTGGAAAGGAAAGAAAAAGGTGCAGTGGTCTCTTAATTTTTTCCGTAGCTGTACATGTAAATGAAAATATAAATCAATTAAAGCTTCAAGCAACGTTTCAGGGGGCAAAGCAGGGCACAGGAAGCATCTCACTACATGCTCTCACTAGAGAAATAATTTTTGCTATTTAAAAATGCCCAATGCCGCTAGTAGTCAGGATGTCCAATCGAAGAAGAGGAAATCAAAACAAAACAAAAAGACCTTGAAACCAGAAAAGGAACCAGGCAACACTAGTTCAGCTGATTAGAATGGATGAATATTGTCGCTGGCAGGTTTCAATCCCTGGTTTTCTATGTGGCAGACTGTCTTTAACCATTACGCTATTTAAACAGCAGAATGCAACTTTTACCTCAGCCATTACAATTTTGTTGAAATAACGTGGACCACAGAACATTTATCAATAGAACTAAAGAGTAGTCTTGTACAACGGTTGCTGTAGATGGCTAGCTAATGGCTATACAGCCTACTTATAACGAAAACAATCACTCCAATCACTCCATGGCTGATTCCTTTCTTTGGAAAACAATAATAGTGTAAAAACGTCACGTAATACAATTATTCCCTTAAAAATATGAGAATCATGGTATTACAGAGGGGATATATTGTTGTGTGAAGGCTGAAAAGTACCCAGTGGATAAACATCTCTGAGATACAGAATTTGGAACATCTGAGAGGGGAATGGAACCAGGGTCACAATATTGAAGGACAGGGATGTTTCCACAACACCACAGGGCCTGCTGGTAGTCACTGCTCCTCCGAATAGTCTCCAGGGCTTGTCATCTATATTACCCCAAAAAGCAAACACAGATGCATACTTTGAAAATCCACCAGAAACATTCACAATATAAACGTAAACCCTTTTGTTTTAGGCTTACTATAACATAGCTACTGAAGGTTGTAGCCAGCTGAATTTTTGTCTATTCTGAACAAATCCTAATACATAATTTGTTTTGTTGACTGCGAGGCTGGAACACCGGTCAGCTGCATGGCAGTCTGTGTCTCTAACCACTACGCTATTCAACAAGGGATAGCCAGTCACTCATTCCCTCACTTAGCCACCTATCATTAGCCACCTAGAGTAAGCCACCTTGCGTTAGCCACGTAGTGTTAGCGACACTGCTTTAGCCATCTAGCGTTAGCCACTTAGCGTCAGCCACATAGCATGAGTCAGCTTGGATTAGACATATAGCATTATCCACATAGCGTAAGCCACGTTGCGTTAGCCACCTAGCGTTATCCACATAGCGTAAGCCACCTTGTGTTACCCACCTTGTGCAAGCCACCTTGTGCAAGCGTTAGCCAAATAGCCTTTCCATCCTTGCGTTTGCCACCTGGCGTTAGCCACCCTGCATTAACCACATTGCGTTAGCCACGTTGCGTTAGCCATGTTGCGCTAGACTCCCTGCATTAGCCACCTAGCCTTGAGCTTGCTAGCCACCTGAGTGACAACTAAAATCCTCTTCCTTTAGCATCACATGCACACGCAGTGGCCAAAATGATATGTCACCCGGGTTGAATTCCTAATACCACTGACTTTGAATGGGAAAGGGTTTAGCTTGTTAAGCTGAAGAATATTTGGCTCCCCGATGGGTGTATTTTCATATTAACTTTTCCTTTCACGACTTCGTTGTAAAGCGTTTTTTGTGTCATAATGGAATTGTCATAGATTGTATCACAGTTTTACACCTGTTACTTCAAACTGTTTGCCACATGCTCTTATTGAGATTGCAAGATTCCACATATGTTGGTTGAGGTCCAGAAATGTTGCATAATGAATTACAGTTGCTTTACCTTCAGCATGGAGGATGCCTTCTGGGTTTTGTGCGTGAGAGTCAAAAACACTGAACCAATTGCCTCGTTTGATTACTGCACATATGCTGCCTCCAAATGTTACAAAACATTCATGATATTCTTACAGGACGTTCTGAAGTGTGTCATTTAATGACATTCAAACATTTGTGAGTTCTGACTCATACTCAGCAAAACCAACATATCTTATTTGAGATTCTCCAAACTTCATTGAGAATTTGGCGTTATATAGTGTGTGTATGCTTGGCAATTTAGTCAACATAACATAGCCATTTTTATTGTTAGTAGTGTCTATTTTTCCATTCCTTTTCATGGACTTATACAAGTCATTGCCTTCTAATAGAATGTTATCAATGTCATCCGGTTGCCAAGAGTGAACATTTGTTATTTGACTCATAAGTACAGCAGTTAAACTGTTTGTCACACATCGGCTACCGCCATTTTGACCAAACATCTCATGCCCTTGGTGGAATGAAGCTTGCACAAAAGGTACAAAAGGCTACACGACAGGGTCAGAGCATCTCCAAAACTGCTGCCGTTGTGGGGTGTTCCCGGCGTGCAGTGGTCAGTACCTATGAAAAGGGGCCCAAGGAAGGAAAAGCGGTAAAACGGCGACAGGGTGATGGGCGGCCAAGGCTCACTGATGCACATGGGGAGCGCAAGCTGGCCCGTGTGGTCTGATCCAACAGACAAGCTACTGTAGCTCAAATTGCTGAAAAATTTCATGCTGGTACTGATAGAAAAGTGTCAGAACACACAGTGCATCGCAGTTTGTTGCGTATGTGCCTACAATGGGCACATGAGCATCAGAACTGGACAACGGAGCAATGGAAGAAGTTCGCCTGGTCTGATAAATCACGTTTTCTTTTACATCTCATGGATGGCCGGGTGCGTGTGCATCGCTTACCTGAAGAACACATGGCACCAGGATGCACTATGGGAAGAAGGCAAGCAGGCGGAGGCAGTGTGATGCTTTGGGCAATGTCCTGCTGGGAAACCTTGGGTCCTGCCATTCATGTGGATGTTACTTTGACACATACCCCCTACCTAAACATTGTTGCAGACCATATGCACCCTTTTATGGCAACGGTATTCCCTGATGGCATTGGTCTCTTTCAGCAGGATAATGTGCCGTGCCACAAAGCAAAAATAGTTCAAGAAATGTTTGAGGAACACAACAAGTTGAAGGTGTTGACTTGGCCATCTCGGAACTTATAGGACTTAAAGGATCTGCTGCTAACGTCTTGGTGCCAGATACCACAGCACACCTTCAGAGGTCTAGTGGAGTCCATGCCTCGACGGGTCAGGGCTGTTTTGGTGGCAAAAGGGCGACCTACACAATATTAGGCAGGTGGTCATAATGTTATGGCTGATCGTTGTAATGCACAATTAAGAAGATGCTCCTATCGGCTTCATGTGGGTAGCATGCTTCTTACTGTTTGCGTGGCTGCGAAACGCTCCCTCTCCCATATTTGAAAGATCAATGGTAGTTTTACAAACTTTACATTTAACTTTTCTGTCATCTACTTTTAACACAGTCTTTGAAGTCATCATTATGTAGCCAAAGCCCTTGAAATGTACATTTTTGTAGCATGTTTGCCTTCGTTAGCAGGTACAGGAGACCGCATATTTTGACTCAAGTGATAGCCAGTTGACAAGCGGGAAGGGGATAAATGGACGCTGAAAAATTTAGTAGCCCAACCATAACAATACGCAATATGGGAAATGTGTGAAATAACCTGATAAAGAAGAATACTGCATGGAAAATACATCTTGATAAAGGCAACTAAAATTTAAACATGCTACAAAATTCTCTGATATTCCATGACCTGGATGAAAAAATATAAAATCCCCTGACTTTCCATGTCTGGAAAAAACTTTTTAAAATCCCATGATATTCCAGAAATTCCATGACCAGATTGAACCCTGATGTTTATACAAGTGTCCATATTATAGCACCTGAGTGTCTGTATGTATGATGTCATCATGTATGATGACTTACCTAAAACCAAAATCCAATCCACAATTGCACATCCAGAGGACCACATGTAAACATAAAAAAGGAACACTTGTCAGAATATAAAATACAGCATGTTCTATATAGATATGCATGTATACGAGCAACAATGAATGTGCTTAGCAGTTCCACAGCCCCCTAATTTGTAAGGAAAAAGGAATCAACAGCAAAATTCAGGTCAGTTTTAAAACAAAATATGAATATGCTGAAACCATAAGATTGTATTTGCTCATTCAGAATTAGTTGAGATATTGAAATGACATCTGAATACTGTATGTATACAAGAGTATGATGTGCTTTGTTTCTGTATCAGAGTGGTTCCCAACTTTCTGTGCACACCCACGTCCGAGTGGAACTGTCAGGAATTGGCTGTCACGTTGATGTAATGTAGGTAGCTATTTTCTGAGAGACAACCAACGTTAAGAAGCTAGCAAGCAAGCAGGCTAACTGTCACAACCTGATAGATACAATCGGCTACAGTAGATTAGCGTCATGCAGGCAACATTAGAGATTTGGCAGCAAAAGTTGACACATGTTAAACAAATTTGTTGAACTAATGTATTAGTGACTTCTACAGATGTGTAGGGGAGTAGAGAATTGCTGGTTTAGTATTGGGTTTATTAGAAAGGTACCAAACCTGTATTTGGCCAAGTAGGAAGAATGTAAGATATGTTAGTGGTGTCATAACTAAGAGTGGGACAAGACATGAGTGGACAATTGTCAACAAGTATTTGTAAAATGCAGGTGGGCAACCTGCATTTGGATGAAACTTGTACAGAGAGAGAAACTGATAAGAGGAATAAACTTACCTGGTTTAGACCAGATTAACATGTATTGATGATATGTCAGTTATTTAGTGAGATGTTGCAACACTTTCTTAACTATAAAAAAAGCAGGTTTTCTGAACAGTTCTTCAGACAGACTCTCACTGATCTTGTATTAGTGTCTTTCTGTCTCTATTTGCAAATATTATATAATAAACTGTAATTGTTTTTAAGAGCATTTTGATCTCTGGCTTACCTTCCATAATAAGAGTGGCTTAACTTCCACACTTACGTATTTAACCTTCAAAAGAAAAGTCTGTGGTGAAAAGCTATATACTTTTTCAAAGGAATAACTATGTGGGAAGAATATAAACTAAACAGAATTACTATTTAAAATCTATTTTACATAAGGTAAAGAAAATTATAAGGTGGCGCGCAATGAGAAATGGTTAGAGCTTAAGTAAATTAATGTAGAGCGCAAAGCACATTGTGATTACATTTTTGTTGTTAATTTGCTGCTGCTCATTAACTTTGGACAGGGATTGTATAATAAATTCAACAAAACTATATTTCGCTCCACTGTCATACACAAGGGATACTTTTGTCTTATCAAAGGAAAAGTATTCTGTGCCACAGTGAATGCATTGTACATAATACTCAGGGCCCAGTTGTTCAGAAGTAATATGAGCGGATTTCGGCTTTCAGACTGGATCAAATCTTGAAAATGGGTTGTTCAAAAGAGAAAAAGCATTCTGAAATCGGATTAGATCACGTAATCCAATCTTGGTCCTGATCTGGATGTAACCTTCAGTATGTGTTGTTCAAAACATTTCAGTAGGATTGGGATACCTTTGATTCATGAAATCTGGATTATCCTGATCCCAGCAGGGTGGATTCAGGGTGGATTTCAAGAACAAAATGTAATAAAATTTTAAAATTTGTAAGATGATTCAACATTCGTATCATGTAATACACAGTATATACATTTATTCATATTTTGCACTTGATTTGTTACAATGAGAAAGTAGATAAAGTAATCATTAGGGTACCTATTAAGCCTTTCAGAACTGTAAATTGAAATAAATATATGATTGTCCCCATAAAATAATCCCCCAAACAGTTGTCAATGTCAAACAAAAATAATATATTAATTTTACCTGTTATTTATCACTGTATATTAATTACAATGACACAATCATCAGAGATCAACCAGTCATTGAAATTCTGTGGATCCTCACTCGTAAAGCCATGAGGTTACTGCCACAGGAGCTCAGAAAAGAGGCTGGAAGCATTCTTTGACAAACAAATATGATGATGCCTACAAGTCACTTCTTAAATGAGAAACCAAAAGAACAGAAGTACAGATTAATCTAGCAGAGGAACAAATCATTCTTACCCAATTACAGAAAACCAAAGCCAGACTTGATATGTGCCTCCTAAAAGCAGGGCTTCAAAAAGCTAGTATCTCCACAAATGAAGAACACTGAACTTTCCATTTTCCGTTTATGATTTCAAACATGTTCAAAATATCCACAATGTACTTATGAATAATGTATATTTTTTTGTATTTTTTTTTTGAGGATCAGATGAGGGGTCTGACTGTTGTAAAGAAATTGAAAATGGAAGGGGATGATTGTACTCTTTTTATTGTCTTCAAATATAAACACTTAAAGTGACCTCACGCTGGCTATTCTACCTGTGGATCTTTTTATAGCTAGTAGCCTATATTGTGATATGTAGTCCCATTTAGTGCACAGGTAATCCAGATTTGGTAATCTTGAAGGGCCAGTTGTTCAAAGGTAAGATGATCGGATTTTGGTTATCGGATTGGATCAAATCTTGAAAATGGGTTGTTCAAAAGGGAAAGAAGGATTCTGAAGTCAGATTAGATCACGGAATCCAATCCTAGTTTTAATCTGGATCAAATCTTCAGTTTGTGTTGTTCAAAACTTGTCAGTAGGATTTGGATAACTTTGATCCAAAAAAACAGGATTATTCTGATCCCAACAGAATAAACTTGTCAGTAGGATTTCAAGGTGGATTCCAGGAAGAAAATGTATTAAAACTTTAAAATTGGTCAAATAATACATTTGTATCATTTAGTGTATATACTTTTATTTATATTTTGCACTTGACTTGTGTAACCGTTGTAAAAGTGATAAAGTAGATAAAGTAGACATAGGCTACCAATTAAGCTATTCCGTATAATAAAGTAAAATAAAATAAAAATAAAAATGTCCCCATGAAATAATCCCCCAAACCGATTTCAATAACTAACAAAAATAATATATTCAATTTTTCTGTCATTCATCACTGTATTTTAATTTCAAAGAAACAATCATCAGAGATGAGCCTGTCAAAAATAATTTCTAACAATTGCATCCCTTACTATACGTCCAGTCAGTCCCTCATTCTGACAGAATGCCAGAGGTTGGTCTGGTTCTTCAACAGGCTCAGGTGCATCATAGACATCATCACAGAGAGGGACATTGTGCCTGGTAGCAATGTTGTGTAGGACGATACACGCAAGTATTATGTTGCATGCTCCCTGTGGTTCCACTCGCAAGTAGTTAAGGCATGCAAAGCGTCTCTTTAGAACTCCATTTAAACGCTCAATTGCACATCTTGTTTTGCAATGAGCAGTGTTGAAGCGTGCCTGCGCAGGTGTGGTTGCTGCAAGAAAAGGAGTCATCAGCCATGGTAGGAGTGGATAGGCACTGTCTCCTAATATTATGCCATCCGGTCGGTTGGTTTGAAGCTCTCTGTATAAAGCACTCTCTCTCAGGATACGTGCATCATGAACAGACCCAGGCCACTTCACGACACAGTTTGTGATGATGAGGTCAGCATCGCCCACAAGTTGGATGTTGATGCTGCGCCTCCCCTTTCGGTTGATGTACTCCCAATCCCTCTCATGAGGTGCTTGGATATGCACATGAGTGCAGTCAATAACCCCAATACTTGTGCTTTGTCTGGGAAATCTGGACATCCTTTGGAAGTTAAACAAACTGATTGACCAGGCTGGTCAATGCAATTGACACAGCTTTCACTACATCACTCACAGTTGATTTGTCCACTCCTATATTGTCACCCACAACTTGGTAGAAAGTCCCAGATGCATAGAAGCGCAGACCAATGAGGACCTGTTCGTCCACAGACAGACTGTGACTCCATTGGGTTCTCCGTTGAAGTTTTGGCCTGACAAGGTCTGCAATGTACTTAATATCAGCATTCCCAAAGCGAAAGCAAGCATACAGTTCTTCAGTGGTGTATTGCTCCAGTGGTTGTGCACGCTCAACATACACCCTTTGACGGTATCCTCTTCCACCAAAACGATGGCTGTCAAATACCCACACACTAATTGGATGACGTGCTGTGGCTTGTGTTCAATTAAATCAATCATGCCCAAGGCCTACAAATACTATGTTCACTACAACAGATGAAGTGGAACCATGGACTCAAAAGGACTTAATTTCACTGTTGCAGAAACCCATGCACTGCTGGATGGTGTTAAGTGCCATTATGTCAATAGTAGGAAGCACTGTTGCGGGTGGAATGGTGACTAACAAAAGGAAGAAAGACATTTGGGTTGAAATCACACAGAATGTGAATGCAATAGGGTCTGGCCAGAAGAGGACCTTGGAGCAAGTGAAATTTAGATGGAAGAATCTGAGGGCCAGAGCAACAAAGGACCTTGCTGAAGCAAAAAACACCCAAACAGGCAACAAACCCTTTAAGAAAGGTGAATACACTGATGTGGTTCTGGACATTATTGGAGGTGAGAACTCTAAAGCCCTGCACGGGATTCAAGGTGTTGTAGTGGATGGTGAGCCTACGATTGTAGAGGAAAGTGAGCCAGTTCCTCCTAATGCAGAAGAAACATTCATTCTGGATCTCAGCCCTGTTATTGAAGAACAACCTGGATCCTCACTGGTAGAGCCAGCAGTCACAGGAGCTCAGAAAAGAGGCTTAAAGCGTCCTTTGCCGAATAATAATGATGATGCCTATGAATCACTTCTTAAACGAGAAACTGAAAGAGCAGAAGCACAGATACTCCTGGCAGAGGAACAAATCAAGCTGACCAAACTGCAGCAAACCAAAGCGAAACTTTAGATCCGCTTCCTAAAAGCAAGGCTTGGAAATGCTGGTCTCTCCTCCTCAGATGAAGAAGAACCCTGAACATTCTTTATTTTGTTAACCATTGGAAATTTGGCCTTTTTTTAAAACATTTTTTAAGAGGTTTTCAAAATATCCACAATGTATTTGTTAATGTATATTTGTTTTTATTTGTTGTGGCTCAGATGAGGGGTAATAAAAGAAATTATGAATGG
>JACXGI010004037.1:0-22880 GCA_016801175.1 Esox masquinongy
GTGGAGGAAGGAAAGACAGGGACAATTGGGTGGAGGTTGGAAAGACAGGGACAATCAGGTAGGGCAGCAGGAGAAGAGCAGAGAGAGACTGAGGGGTGATCTGGCAGGCCCAGCCTAATAAGGTCTGGAAGTCAGGGCTGCCTTTTAATCCAGACAGGAATTCCAGCAAGGCATCAGACAGCTTGGGCAGAACGGTTGAGGTTTACACACTGTAGCTGGCAAAGCTCTGATCCGTGTTCTTCCCATCATTAGCACCAATCCAGGCCTGCAGAACCTGACCTGGCAGAACAAATGACTCCACCTGCAGGCCCCCTGCCAGGTTAAGACCCCAGCTCCATCTGTTAAGACTGACTGGGGCCCTCATGGTCGGCTTATTAATGAGCATGTCTTTTCATCTAGAATGAGCCCAACTCTCTCTCTCTCCTCTCTCGCTGTCTCTCTCTCTGTCTGTCTCTCTGTCTGTCTCTCTCATTCACACACAAACATGGAATTTCTATGCTCAATTTATTTCTTAAACATAGTGACACTGTACTACTGCCTGAACAATTCATCAACCTAACCACGACATTATGTGCGTATTTCCCCCTGGAGCCCTTTCTGATTGTGAATCCACCACTTGTCATAATAGCGCAAACCAAAACGCATGTGAAACAAAGTGTTTAAAGGGGAACTAGACATAAATTCAAAATGGCACAAATGGTGTCCTCACCCTTCTGGCATTTGTGGAACAGCTCCCACTCAAGTCATGGTACCAATGTTAAACTTATTCACACATCGTGTTCACATCATCTATATTATGATCTATTAGATATGACATGCAAACACTGCTAATAGGGTTCCCTGGTCTTGAATGAGATTTGTGTAAAAAATGCTAAAAGACTGGCATTTGGAAAATATCACAGGAAACTAAACTGATGCAAGTATACCTATAAACGTTGTCCATAGAAGGCTTAGAAGGTCGAGACTCCACCATAACATTTTGTAATTTGGTTGAACTATCCCTTTAAGTGTCAAATCAGACTTGAGTAATTATCCTTATGTTTCATTTCAGCGCAGGAGTATCAGTTGACTACAACAGGTTGGTGCAACTGTACTGTGATTTGGGGTAGGCTTCAGAGAACCGGAGTCTAATTTTTTAGGCATTAAATGTAACAAAACTAAATAAAACAAAGAAGGATAACCTCTACCAATGTCCAATAAAAAAAACAATTTCTCCACTATGTTTTGCTACACTGTACCCTACTGAACACAGACCAGCTTACCCCACCATACTGGAACCCCTCAAATTGCTCGGTCGAGACCCTGAGTGCCCCAGACACCCGACAGTCCCACCAGCACCCTCAATATTTCATTAAAGCAATTATGAAAGCCGATGCCGACACTTCCCGGGCTTGACAGAATCACTAACTGTTGAGAAACGTCTGCACTGTTATGTGTTGCCTGAACCGAACCATTAAAAGAGCATGAAAACAATTGCCCTGTTTGCACCAAGTCTGCTCCTCAACCACAGCTCAGAGCTATTGATGTCAAGTTGGATTAAGACGGCAGCACTGCTCTCTGGGGCCCCAGGTCAGGCCTGTTTTTCAGGTGAATTTACCCACATCACACATGAGAAGGCTGTGGTTCACTAATCTCCTAAAAGCTGATTAATAATACAGAGGAATTCAATTGAACAAGCGAAAAAGACAAGTCCTGAAATACAGCATAATAAAGGCTGAGATCCAAGATTGGGGTTGGGGTTGGTTAGGGGAGCAGGAAGGAAGGGGATATCTAATCCCATTACAGTAGTGGTGATCCAACCGTGATTCAGACACGCATTTATCACACGATTACAGTAATGGTGATCCAGCCGTGATTTAAATAGGCATTTATCAAATGCACGACACTCCTGATTTCAGTACTTCCTCGCTGAAGACTTTTAGACACACCATCGTGCATCATTTGATCTAATAATATTATTACAAAAGAAATGACATGTGATCAAGTAACAGTACTTTAGACGCAACATATAATCTTAAATTTGATTAGTTACTGTAGTTGAAAGGGAACAGTATTGGTGTTGAAAACAGTATCTCAAATATGGATTTCCCATGGCATTCCATTCCATCCCAGTGGATTAGATTATGCAGGAATTAGGTTGTTAACATTTCACTGTAACAGTTTTTAATCTTCCTGTTGAGCGTGACCCCAATTGCAACAACAAACAATTTACAGAGAATTTGATTGTTTGGCTTTTTTTTACCACAGCAGGTGTCTAGCTTAAGCTGGGAGTGTTGCTAGTTTTCCAGTGTTTTCAATAAGCACATAATGTGCCTGATTCTGAAATCCCAGATAATCTATGGAATTGCTTGCCAACTCAAAGGTGTAAGCGAAGTAAACTTAACCTAACCCCCCTACTTGCTTCTACTCATTTCCAGCTTTACCTTGTCAATGAAGGAACGCTTGGAAGACAGAGCCCTGGTTATTTATTCATTGCTATGTTGATGCAGTATTTATAGAGCATTTACAGTTTTCGAAAGCAGCAAGAGAGAAAGAGAGCAGGGACATTTTCCATGACTGGGGCAAACTCCATTGCCTCAGTATGCTCCAGTACTAGACTAAGGTTCTCGATCAACAACCTTAGAATGACCGCAATCTATAAATCTAAAATTTCAATCTAAAATTATTCTATGAACTATGTCAACCAATTAATATTTTTGGCCAGTTTGATAGTTTGTAAGTTTGTAATATGGATATGTAATCTTCACTTCAACACTAATTTAATAAATTACACTGAAATATTATACTTTGCAATAATTTACACAAAATTCAACAGAAATGTAATTTCATATTTCATATACTGTGCAATACATGTAGATTTTTCTTGTCTATCAATCTCTTCCAATGACAATGTGGAATTTTTCCCCATTCTTCTTTACAGTACTGTTTCAATTGTGTCATACTCAAAGGCTTTCTTTCATGCACGGCACACTTCAAGCATTTCAATAGGATTGAGATCTGGGCTTTGACACTGCCATTCCATAACCTTCCATTTCTTCTTTTGTTTTCTTCTTTTTGTTGTTTGTTTTGGATCACTGTGCTGCAAGATCCATGTTCAGTTCATCTTCAGATTTTTGACAGATGGCCACACATTTTCCTTAACAATTTTCTAGTACAATATGGAATTCATGGTTGACTCAATGAGCAAAGCAGCCCCAAACCATAATTCCACTGCCTCCATGCTTTTTTGTTCAGTCTCTTTCTGACAGTTGACTCGACCTCTTCAACAGTGATTGCGCCCAGAGAGGCCTCTAGATCCATTGATGTTACCCTGGGTTTCCATAAACATCTTTCGATCAGCTTGGACTGGATTTGGTGGGACGACCTGTCCTGTGTAGATTGCTAGTTGTCTGGGATTTTCTCCATTTATAGATGATCTGTCGGACAGTGGAATTTATTATTTAAAATTGCTTGGAAATGGCTTTCTAACTAATGGACAACAATAATCCTTCTTCTCAGGGCCTCAGCTCTGACATGTGTTACCAAACATTCAAATGGTTGACACCAAATGAGACCAAGTTTCTAATCTTTATGGAAGGCTGCCAAATTACAATCTAATGATTTTCTAATCATTTTCACCTGTTTTATTGCACTTGATTCTAAGGTGATTGCATTTTTTAGTACAGCAATGTACTAAGTTTTTCCTCATAAGGTAATTGCATTTTTGTTTATTTTAACTGCATAAAATATTTCAAAGTAAAAAAAACAATTGTGAGTGTGATTTGTTAAATTGGCTTACCTTTATCGATGAAAGTGGTTGGAATTTAGCTCAACTATCCATTTCAAAATCTGTACAAAAACCTTTACATGACTGTATATACACACCGTCTCTTAGTTTATCCAACTTGATCCAATCTGATTGTTGCTCCTAGAAAGAATAATATATATATATATTGTTAAATATGCACTCACACAATACAATAACATGAATACTGTATGCTTTCTATACTATTAGGCTTTAGCATATAAGCTATTGCCAGACAAACACATTAAATACAATCTATACGGACAATATTGGTTTTATTGTGGCTTATACAATGCTGTCCCTGTGCATCACCAAAGTAAAGATATTATTATCAAAAGATCGCCCCTCATCTGGAAAATAATACACAATTGGTGGGAAATATTTAGCTGTTGCCAATGGTTACCTCCAACAGTTCAGACAGGGGAACATTGGGTTTCTCATCCCTCCATTAGTTTCTAGGCAACATATTGCTGCACTTCCTCATTCATACTGTCACACTGTAAGGAAACAACACAAATAAACATCCTGTATCTCAAAGAAATGCTATTACTATTATTTCCACAGCTGCCTGACATCCTGGGACAGATTATACAGTATGTGTACCATTCAGTCAATATTATTGTATTGAGATAGCATCCACAACATTACATGTTGCTATTTTACATGTACTTGTGTGTATTGGTCAATATTGTTGAAATTACCATATCATGGCATTACGTAATCGACATCATTGTTCTAACAGCTATGAACACAAAGTCTGTCAAAATCTACAAGATCCTACTGTACGTCTGTAGAAGGAAAACACATCAACTAAATGTCTACCTACAAAATCACTATATAGAGAGACGAGACATTCTAAGGGTCAGGTATGTTAGGAAATAACATTAGCCTTACAGGTACAGTGGGGTGGGAGGGTAAAATAAATGTATCTCTGTCACAGAAAATGTATAGTTACCACAGTTTCATCAGTAGAAGTATTCTACTGCAAGGCTTCCAGATAAATACTATGGAAGGATGGACTTTAGAATCAAGGCAGTGCCCCTCACTGGGTCTCTAACTAGGTCTTCCTAGATCTCTAACTAGGTCTCTGTCACAGTATTTTGGTTGCTTGATGCATAAACATACAAATATTTACCTCAAAAAAGAAATCCTCTCTCTTTCTCATTTTAGAGTAGGCAAAATATTTATACAAGCAGATTGTCTGTCTAGCTCCATGATTTGCTTAGGGGCCAGGCAGCCAAGCTTTGAAACGTATTAGCCTGGTAAAGCTTTATCAACAGGGATAGGGATCGGCCATGCCGGCCCAAGTAAAGGCCCTGCACTGATCTCCTTGAGGATTTCAATTACGGGAACCAGTGCTAACGGGGGTCATTATCTTGAATTGGAGCGGGCTTAGCAAGGGCACATGGCAGGCGAGGTTTGGGTTAAGCAGATAGCATATGCTGCACCTCAGAGTCGAAAGGTCACAGTCAGTGTGTAACGTGTGCCACAAAGAGGGTGTCTACTTAGCTTGAGAAACCCTTAACATCAATGGTTAATGCTACGTAAGCCAATCGGACTGACCTCTGGTCAGCCGACAGACAGACGGAGGGAAATTAAAGGATGCGTGGACAGTTGAAGTGTCTATGATGTAGTAGATTGGTCATGATCGTGAATGAAAAACACTCATTCATGTGCATACCCCATATGTATTTGATTAATAATGACAATGTCAGTGCTGCAGTAGAGGATTAATCCACTGAAAATAATATATGGAAAATATATGAAGCGTTGCTTTATTAGTTTTAAACATCAATCAGAATTTTCCCACTGTTATTATTCACACATCCCTGACAACAGCCAATTATTGATAGATGATTTCCATTTCTACATACCCATTTCTACATTACCATTTCTACATTACCATGAAGGACTGCAAACTCTAAATCAAATAAATAAAATATCTGTTGTGCAATGTTTCGCTTTGATGTGAAAACAAGGTAATGTTTCTGTCTGGAACTGTCACGACAACCCTAACTCTCAAAGGGGCTGTACACTGTAGTGAAGTTTCTGACCCCTATGACTAAAAAGCTAATCCAAAGCTCTTCCCCTCTGGCTAAGCCAGACCCTGCTCCCTGCCTCAAGGTAAGTGAGTAACACATCAAGTTCTGGACTAATCCTGGGGATATCTTAAAATTTGACAAATTATTTACAAACTCTGTTTTATGCTTCATGTGTATTGCAAACAGCCGTGTTATACACTTTACTCTTGTCATCAGACTACAGTTCCTGTTAGCATAACAACATGGATGGATATACTACAGACATCCCCACAGCTGCTGTCTATCCAGCCAGCATGATAGGACTAGACATGTTATGTCTTTTGAGGAGCTATACACATGGCACATGTCACATGCAAAGTACATTTAACAAGCGTTTTGCAATTGCCCAAGGGTGGACTGGCCATCTGGCATTTTGGGTAAATGCCAGATGGGCTGATGGACTGGTCCATCATTTTGCCGTGTGGACCTGACAGACTTTTTTTATGATCTGGCTAATAATGGGAGCATTAAAAGAATACAAAGTGCTGGCATGTGGGCTGTTCCTAAAACAATTGGACTGTATGGGGGCCTCCAGAAAATAACATGGGCCAGTGTGTCAGAAATACCAGAGAAGATTTCAGGTCCCAGTCTGCCCCTTGCAAAAGTCTTTTCTAGGGAAAGAGTGTATCTGTACATTATTTAAAAGCTCAGTGCAGTCACAATTATGTTTTTGCTATGTTTATACAACAGCTGATGGAACACTGTAAAAGACGTTCACTGGTGACATTATCATGGGATAAAGTTGTTAAAAGAGCAAGAGTTTCAAACATCACTTTCAGTTATGCTTCTTTGCTGAGACCATAACAGGCATTCCTAACAAAATGGGTTTTGTTAGGAATGTGGGTTGCAAAGGCAATCTTTCCACATTCAAAGCAATGCAACATGACTTCAAGTGTCACAATGTTTAAAGTTTAGTTTATAAATCGTATAATAACTAGGTTATAGCTACTGTCCGGATGTTTTAAATTCTTTATATTCAGGTAATAGTCACCAGTCAAATTCATTGCAAACACAAGTCATTAAAACTTCTATCAGTGACTGATAGTGACGCATAGCTATGCTAACTATTTAACCTGTTTTTCTTTGTGAGAGTTAGCATGCTAACACCACATTATTCAGTTGGTTGAAAATAATATCACCAAAGCAGACTTACAACCAACGCTGTAGTAGACGTTTCAAACAACATGTAAGACATTGGGAAAATGATAATGGTACTGAATTTCATGGGGAGGTACAGTAGCCAGAACAAAAAGGTTGGCAGATTGCTAGTTTAAATCCCTGAGCCAGCAACCGGCAAAAATCTATAGTTCTCTCCCTGTGCAAGGCAATTTATTGAACTTGAGAAATGTCTTCTTAGGTCAACTTATCTAGAATAAATTAATAACAATTAACAGTGGGCATGTCCACTGTGAAACGAGTTATATCATGCAAAGTAGACCTGAGCCTACAAATACTTAATGTTGAAAAATGCTTTGATGGTGTTTAAATATGTTAATATAATTCAAGTAGTTTTGTCTTTTTGCTAAATACCGACACAAGTTCTGCCTTTTCTCAGAGGACCCACTGCAGTTTAGTCTACATCCATAAGAGCTGATTTCGTATTTCACCATTCATGCTGTTAAATGAATCATATTTGAACTATTTAACACCTTAAACATTTTGACAATGATAAACTATGGCTTTGAATATTAATTTGCGGCCCTTAGAAAGTGTTTCACTCCTTTGTCTTTGGGGATCGCACAGGTGTTAACATATATGGCTAATTGACAAGCTGAACCAATTAAGCCTCAGCTGAAATGAACAGTAGCCTAATACTTTGTTCAAACAAACCTAGTATACCTATATAGCTGCCTATAAGATGGTTAAATGTGCAAGGCACACCAATTATTTGCATTTAAAGATGGTTTCTACTCATGGTCTAAAAAAAATATTATCTGTATCAACTTAGAGGTTCTTCTACCTGCTATAATTAGGGCAGGAACTGTTATTATGCTTCCTTTCACCCAGGAGGACCTAGTCTTAGTGAGTGTTACAGCTTCAATGAACACATAGGCAAAGACTGCATACAATGGTTTGTGACTGCTCTCTTTTTGAACTATTTATCTCATTCTCCATTCACTCTTAAGATGTACATTAACTGTACATTGTTGGCTCTGTTACATTTTTCTCCAGCATTGTCCTCCCTAGCACGGAAACAAAGCCAAAACAGTATAGTTTGGCCTAACTTAGCTTGGCTTTGTAGTGTGAAAAGGGCATTACGGTCCTGTCTGTCTGTATGCAAGCCCCATCTTGTCAGCTGCAAACCCCACCAATCGCAGGCCAGCTCCTCCTCTGCGTCTCTCAGAGCGGTTGCTATGAAACAATCTTGCATAATTAATTTACCCAACTGCATGCAAATATGTGGACAATTAACCCCTTTTGTTTGCATAATAAATTTGGAAATTTAATGGGAGCTCATCTGCACGCACTCTGCTGGCAGGAACAACACAAAGCAGTGGTATTGTGGGAGAGAGACGGAACACCCACCCCATCCCTATCCTCTCTCTGCAATCATTCCCCCCCAAATACCTGATGTTAGAGAAGCGCAGCCACACTACTGTAATTACAGCCCTGCATGATGCGCCAAGAGGCACATTGATGTGCAGATGAAGATGGACTATGTGTGTTGCGCTCAAAGAACTCATGTTTTGGTTTGGCTCTGTCAAAAGAACAGCTGGGTTGCCATTTTCTCTCAAATTAGATTTCCACTGAAGCACTGTGCTGTAAAATTCAAAGGTGCATTACAGAAGTTTCCTCCCCCCCTTAATTTATTACAGGAAAAAAAAGTCCTGAGTACAGAGTGACAAGTCAATCTCAAGCAATTCAAATTTGGTGAGAGGGAAAAGATATATCCTCTTTAGCTGAATGGATGAAAAGGTAAATGGCGGCTTCAAAAGCAGCTTACATGACTCTGGATTTATACCTCATCTAAAAAAATATTCTAGCTTTAACTGAACTGGATTTTTTT
Source organism: Esox masquinongy (assembly GCA_016801175.1). NCBI lineage: Eukaryota > Metazoa > Chordata > Actinopteri > Esociformes > Esocidae > Esox > Esox masquinongy. The sequence goes on from JACXGI010004037.1 coordinate 8,873, forward strand.
TAAACAAATTAAAAACACCATGATTAACTAATGTATAATATACTGCTAACATATTCAATTGCCTTACTATTCCATGTAAAGAAGGAGAAACTGATTAATTACCATTGCTTTAGCAGTCAAGAGCGTTAGCACATTTACTAGTCAATGGTTTACTACTTTCTCTATTCTGCTCCATTGGTATAACATATTTGAATAGATCCCACTCACAGTCTCAAACCAACAGATTATTAAAAAAAATATTTATACAAACCAGCAGAAATGTTGAATGAGTCAGACTGGTCATTGGGTGATGGTGTAGAGCTCAGGTGAAGGTGCGTGGTTTTACCTCCCTGCAGTGTGCTGGTCTCTCAGCAGCCAGTGAAGCTCCTCTGCCCTTGTCTGTTTGTTTTCATATGGCACTTCAATAAAGATTGTTTCGCCTTTGTGGGGAAACAGTGGTCAGTGATACCCCTGCCATGTGGACAGACACTGAAGAGCCCAAACCAAGGCTCCACCCTCCATACACAGGGCTCTGGGGATGACATGCAGGGTAATGGTTAGGGGAAGGAGGGGAGTGCAAGCCATCAGGCCACCCGAGTCCCTTCCCGGGTGTGTCTGATAAAACTTTCAACCAATAACCACAGTCTTCACATCATACATGGTTCGACCTTACAGTGGCTATGTAATCAACAGTCCTTCAGTTCCTATCACACAAGTTGTTACACCATATATTACTATATAACAGCATATTTGTTTAGAAAACTACTCACACTTAATCATTACTTAACAAGGCAAGTTGATGAAGACCCAATTCAAACCTATAGTTACAACCTGAGGGGAATATGAGCCATTAGGGATAACTGTCTTGCAAATGGACTGAATAACACCTTGATGGTTGGGGGATTAGAACCAGGGACCTCTAGGACATCAGTCAGACATCCTAACCACGAGGCCACCTTGCCATGTGTTTACTGCGGCTTCGTTCAAACAACACGGACTTATCGTATTGTGAGTAACTCTATGTACATGGCTACCAGACCGATATCACAGACAGGTTGGAATAAGAGTGGAGTTTTGAAAGGAGAGTCAAACAGTATGACTGCCTATAGCCTAGTGTGATTTAGATTTATTCAGTGTAAAGACAGAGAGAGGGAGAGAATGTGTGGCTGTGCCAAACAACCTGGCTTATTTAACTGCCTCTGTCTCAGGGCTCAGAGACTTTTCACATTTCTGATTAGCAGCCACATTTTATCACTCTGTAGACAACTCCATTTTCGTGAAGAGAAGAAGGAGGGGGTGTGGCGGCAGGCAAGGCTAGAGAGATGACATGAGGACCCCAGTGAGCAGAGAGCCGAAGATGATAATTAGACTTAGCCGCACTCGGGGTCAGAATTATTTGGCTTGTGTAGACAGCAATTTCCTCAAGCCACATGAGATGAGATCTCACAAGCTGTTACAAATGTGCACCGGGAAGCCATGCAAGCGGGGTCAAAGTCAATCTTATATTCCCCACAGCAATCCGAATATTGAAAGCGCCAACTAACTAGGGACCAAATCATTTAATTTGACTCCTTTCAAAGGGAAGGACAGTCCCTCAGCCAGCCCTGAAATTGAAGGCTGAGACTGAGTTCACAGCTCTGACATAGCCTGATAATCATGTCTGAATGCCCCTCGGTTTATTTCAGATGAGAGAGTTGGATTCAGGGTTAAGGTTGGTGGTCATATGACTGTCATGTCACTCTAAATCATCAAACGTGGTAGAATTTAATGATGGGTTTGATGTCTCCTGTGTATGCCCTCCCATATGGCTAATAAAAGGTGTATCTCTGTGAGGTATGTCTGCACCGCGTGTGTATGCTCGTGATACCCTGTGCCCAGGAGAACTCTGAATATACATGAATAGGTAATGGAATCATGGGTATCCATTAACCAAAGTCAACAAGACACAATTAATAATGGAAAGACCAGTTTTTCACTGTCGTTTTCCATATCAACATCCTGTACTTTGTTGGTGAGGTCAATTGAGAAGCTTGTAACAAAATGCTGCTCCCAACTTGTTGACACAAACAAGTCATTCTGTGTCAGATCAGACGTCAATGTAGTGTTAGATTGTGACTGACCAATGCTGCCACTGCTATGTAAATGCACAGTCATTGTGATTCAGTTTAATAAGTGCTTCTGCACGTGTGAGACGCATGTAAATGCTACAGTATGAACAATGTAGCGCCTGTTTTTTTACATCAAAATGCTGAACATTTTTACAATGCCATCATTGGACAGGTGAGATCATGCTAAGTAAAGGCATTCATCACAAAATATGTGTCTATCAGAGGGAAAATCTATTGAATTACAAACCAAAAAGAAACCATGAGACATTCCAGCACGCAACCAACCAAGATTCCTCCTCTCTGCGGGCAGCATTGTATTCCCTCGGTCCAATACAACAAAATGGTCTTTTCATAAAAAGGTGTTTTGCAACGTGACAGAAACTAGTGAAAAGGCACAGGAAGCTAACAGAGGACAGATGTGTAATTATACTATTTTTACTGCCAGGAGCTCAGTATGTGAGAGGGGAATTAGCATCACACCTGTGCATAATTGGCTAAATTAGCTTGTATAATGCCAGCTCTGAATAGCGGTGGACTTCAGGAGGTGTGTGCACTGCAGTGTTGAAAATCCAGGGTGTTGTTTAGAGTTCCTTATGAGACTTGTCAGGGGGATAAGAGAAATAGTCTGTAATCTTGGAGCTTTTTGCAAAGGAGCACTTGTGTGTTCTCACAGTGGTGTTGATAAACACAAGGTAAATCAGGTAGTTCAGACAGCCACATAGTTCTGCTCATGTTACAGTTCCGAGAGAGATAAACTCTTGTAGCTGAACAGCATAGTTAAAAAACACCATTTGTGTCATATTTAAGACATAAATTGCATCTCATTACAATGCCGTGACTCTTTACCCAATGAAATTAATTAGACCATTCAAAGTCCTCCATTAGGGTTTTCATCATCAATCATCAATCATCAATCAAATTTATTTATAAAGCCCTTTTTTCATCAGCAGTTGTCACAAAGGGCTTTTACAAAACACCCGGCCTTAAAACCCCAAGGAGCAAACAACAGTAGTGTTGAATTTCAGTGGCTAGGAAAAACTCCCTAAGAAGGCCGAAATTTAGGAAGAAACCTAGAGAGGACCCAGGCTCAGAGGGGTGACCAGTCCTCTTCTGGCTGTGCCGGGTGAACATATTAAGAGTTTTCACAGATCCTCAGTTCCAGTTATATGTATGATGGCTACTGCAGCCAACATCATCTACTCAGTAAAATAGGGGATGAACTGAAGGAGCGACAGGAAGGGGCGATCATTGCACTATTGTCATAGAATGGGAATTTCTTTTATTACCTACGTAGTTCCCTGTTGTTCTGGTAGGTCATCGAGTAAGTTGTATTTAAAAAGGTCTGTGTCTGTGAAGATATTTTTCATGTTAAATAAAGTATTTCCTGAATTTAAGGAATGTGAACAATGAGACTGCTGGTGGCCTGCAGTGCTACATTAAAGGGACATGAGGGGGAAACTTCATGTGTTTAGTGGTGCATTACGTATGGATATAACTGGTTGATGACTTTAAGTATAGTTCAAAGGGGCTGTTTTTGTTGAATTTGCTGAATATCAATCTAATCTAATTCAACCCATTTTGATGCACACCAAAATAATTGTAGTGCTGAGTAATGGTAACGTATATAAAATTCTCTATATATATAAAAAGGTTGCACACACCTAAGCATCCAGTGTTTTAAAGTTTGCCTAGTAAATAGTTGGTAACATACTTAGAGTGTGTGACTCTTATTTTTTAACATGAATTTAGACAAAAATCATTAAAGACGTTAATCAGACAAATATGACATTTTTTAGGCCTCAGATACTCTGTAAAAACCAGTGCAAGTCAATCTCAAAGGGGTTCCTTGTCTATTAGCGCCATCTATTGGTGAGTTGTCCAATGATCCAACATCATGAGATGCCAAAAGATGGGGAAAATACAAGAGCTGGTTTTGGAATCCCGGTTGTTCCTATTTCATGCCTCATGACATGTATTCAAAAAATGTGCTATAGTTTACATTGTCATCTACTAATGTATAATTAAATGTTCATTATATGCAGTACCAGTCAAAGCTTTGGACAAACCTACTCATTCAAGGGTATTTACTTATTTTTACCATTGTATAATAATAGTGAGGACATCTAAACATGTAAATAAACATCTAAATGAAATAACACTACTATATGGAATCATATTCATATAGTAACCAAAAGTGTTAAACAAATACATTTCAAACTGCATAGCCACTCTACACCTTGATGAATTCTTTGCACATTCTTTGCATTCTCAAAACCAGCTTCATGAGGTAGTCATCTGACGTGCCTTGTTAAAAGATAATTTGTGGAATTTCTTTCCTTCTTAATGTGTTTGAGACAATCAGCTGTGAAGACCAGATTGCGTTTGTAGTGGTCCATATTATGGCAAGAACAGCTCAAATAAGCAAAGAGAAACGACAGTCCATCATCACTTTAAAACATGAACGTCAGTCAATGCGGAAAATGTCAAGAAATCTTTAAGTTTCTTCAAGTGCAGTCACAAAAACCATCAAGCACTATGATGAAACTGACACTCGTGAGGACCGCCACAGGAAAGGAAGACCCAGAGTTACATCTGCTGCAGAGGATAAGTTTGTTAGAGTGACCAGCCCCAGAAATCGGCAAATGACTGCACTTCAGATTACAGCCCAAATAAATGCATCACAGAGTTCAAGAAACAGACACACCTCAATATCAACTGTTCAGAGGAAACTGTGTAAAGCCTTGAATTGCTTCAAATACATTACTCCTGAAGGGCACAAATAAGATGAAGAGACTTGCTTGGGCCAAGACATATGAGAAATGGACATTAGACTAGTGGAAATCTGTCCTTCGGTCTGACAAGTCCAAATTTGATATTTTTTGTTCCAGCTGCCTTGTTTTTGTGAATGGGTGAATGGATGATCTCCACATGTGTGGCTCGCGCCGTGAAGTATGGAGGTGTGTGGGTGTGGGGTTACTTTCCTGGCAATACTGTCTGTGATTTATTTAGAATTCAAGGCACACTCAACTAACATGGCTACTGCAGCATTCTGCAGTGTTACACCATCCCATCTGGTTTGCGCTTACTGAGAATATCATATGTTTTTCAACAGGTCAGTGGCCTAAAACACACCTCCAGGCTGTGTAACTGCTATTTGAACAAGAAGGAGAGTGATGGTGCTCCATCAGATGACCTGGCCTCCACAATCACCTAACGTGGACCTAGTTGGACTGCAGAGTGAAGGACAAGCAGCCAACAAGCGCTCAGCATGAGGAATCTCCTTCTAAACTGTTGGAAAAGCATTCCAGGTGACTACCTCATGAAGCTGGTTGAGAGAATGCCAAGTTAGCAAAGCTGTCATCAACGCAATGGGTGGCTACCTCTTTCATATCCTAAGGCCTCAGACAGACACTAATAGGGTGTCGGTGGCCTCCTTCTTCATAAAAAAGGTATGGTTTCACTTCAGGCTTAGAACAAAAATCAACATTATCGTGACTGCTCTAAACATTTCAGAATGTTTCTCAAAGAAAATTATCCCATAACCTTTCTAACATTTCATTACAAAACTGTCATGTAACAGGGATAAAACTAGGGTTAGTAGGATTGAAGACAGTGACAGGATAGAAGAGAGAAATATATATTTCTTTAGAGTTATCACAAAAATATAGTTGTGAAGATAGTTTTGATAGTTGTGAAATAGTTTTCCATCTGTATTTCATGTTACAGAGCTGTTGAGCTTGCAAATCCCTATCCAACAATAGAAATATACATACAAAAAATATAATAACTTTGCACCATGTGGTTTAGAAGACTTGTATGATGTCAATTCAAGTTGAAAATGATAAGTTCACTATTTTATGGGATGGATTTTTGGGGTATCAGGGCTGAGGTTAGATATCCCAACAATATTTTCAAAAGTAAATATTGTGATTTTATTTTTCAAATTACAAATTAATTTAGAGAAAATTCATTTTTATCAAAAGCCCATGGATTTATGTTTAGATCAATGGCAAAATGTATCCAATATATTTTTTCGTCAAATTCTATCTACAAATTTGGTTTAGGCAATTGGTGACACAATTGTTTTTTTTGTTCTAGTTAAATACAAGATTTTTTCATGATATTAAACATAAAATGAATGTCAAATTGTTTTAGGCATTTGTAGAGGGTACAGTTAAATGTGTATAAAGGATCTTCGTAATTTAGTTTTGGGTGACCTATTACTTAAAAGATCAAAGGGGTTCAAATTGAACCATTTTCATGGAATGAGCAGCCAAAGCTATGACAAAAACGTAGAAAAGTCTATACACGTACCTAAAGATCTTTTGATTTTCTGATTTTTAAATGAATTAAAATTGATAATTGCATATATTTTCTCATAGAGTCAACATGAGTTGTGATTTCTCAATTTCTGCATATGAGTTAGTATTTATTAACTAAACCTTTTGGATTATGCCACAAATTACTGCAAAACAAAATACCTTATTTATTGGCCATAGCATTAGTATTTTATAAATTGAACAACCACCTGGATGGAAGCAATATCGTAGATATAAAAAATGTAAATATATTTAGCTTTAGGTGGTCTAGATGTCTTTGCCGCTGCCTCTGTTGTGCATGTACTGCTGCGGGGGATTCAATCCACCTACTGCTTTTCCCGCAAAATCTCTGGCCTCTATTTTCATAACATTCCTGTCCAATCAAACATGAGCACGTTTAGATAGAGTATATCTCCATCTCTCCAGAACTGCTCAGCATGATATGGTGCCATGGTTGTTTCCAGTTTACACCTGTCCAGTGTCTGAGAGTGGAATGAAACCTCCAGTCAATTACCATAAACCCACAGGGGCCAAAAAGAACCCCTGGCTCCCCTCTTTCAGATGGGATGTTACACGGATGTCCGGACACATTGTAGTCACTAAATATCTCATAGCAGATGTCCTGGCTAATCATCTCCAGCTTCCAATTGGCTGATACTTCCTTCCTCTGTACCAAAAATAATAGTAATTATAGGTACTTGTATGCAATCAATAATGTATGCAAGAGGATAAGAGCGTCCGCTCAATTACTAAAATGCAAAATGTAAATGTAGCCTCTACCCACTAGACACTTGTAGAGATCTGAGAGGATCAGACATGTGTTATGGTATATTTGTACCCAAGTGGTAGGTGAGAATTTAGAGTACTGCATAGGACTGGGAAAAATCCACTTGAACAGCCCTAAAACTGGTATATCATTTTAAGCTCTATAACAACATTGTCAGCAGTTAAATGCAACATTATTTCTTTGATTTTGAGGTTTGGCTCCCTTGATAACTGTTTCACAATGTCCTCAAGGAAGTGCCTGCAACATCTGAAACACCTGGTACGCTTAGGAGGAAGTCCATTAAGTGGTAGTGAAAAGATGATTAAAGAAATAGCTATGCTACAAACAGCAAGCCCAACCAAACATCTACCGAATTATGATAACCAAAAAAGGAACCAGGCAAGCCTAGTTCAGCAGGCCCGCAATTAAAAGTGAAAACTATTGTTGCCCTCACTGGACTCGAACCCAAGTCTCCCATGTGATAGGCAGTGTCCTTAACTACAACACAACGGTGCTATACATTTTATAAGTGAGGGTATAGCATCTCGACATTTAGATAATTTGTCACACATTAACATCACGCCAAGTTTGAATATTTAGCTAGACACCATTAAGCATTGCGTTAAACTGACTAACGTTTCTTATTAAGTTTACCTCCACCACAAATAGCATCTACAAAATGTATAGCTTTTGCCACTGGCCATTTTAACAGCTTATTAGCCAGTAATAGGCTTACTAGTATCTACTAACTTACTACTTGGAATAGTCATAAGAATTTAGCCATTGCAAATGAGACTGGAGATGAACTATACACTGCCAAAGCTATTTCAATTCATGGCACAAAAACGTTCGCTTTTCTTTCATTCATGAATGACATTGATACAATAACTATCAATATAGGTGACAATAACTGACTTTTTCGTCAAGTGAAAAGACAAGAGAATCGTGGAAACACCTACTCTTTCACTGCCCAAGCAGGTTTTGATCTAGCCTATATTACCCCAAAAAGCATGCATGGATGCGTACTTCGAAAATCCACCAGAAATAGTCGCAATATAACGGTGAACAGTTTTATTTTAGGGTTACTATAACATAGCTTCTCAAAGTCCTATCCAGCAAAGTGTGTCTCTATCCAGAACAAAAGCCTAATGCATAATCTGTTTTGATTGTGACGAGACTTGAACACAGGACCTAGTGATTGCAGGTCTGCATCTCTAACCACTACGCTATTTAACAAGGGTCAGTCAGCCACTCAGTCAGTCAGTCAGTAAGAGACATTCGCTCTTCTTGGCCGGCCCCGCTTACGTGGTCCGGCAAAAATTGTCAGTGAAACATAATCAGTGACACAATACAAACAGATATGGACATGTTTTGGACAGATTTAAAGGATCACTTGACTAATTTTAGTCATTTATTAGCCAACTATAAACACACATCTGTTACATTTCAAGAGAACTTTTAAAAAAAGGATGTGATGTCATCATTTAATTAAAATATTAGTATTTTATTCTTATCCAGTGTGACTATTAATGCATTTGTCTAAAGATATGTAGGTTGAAGCACACCACCCAAAGATATTGGGTCTGTTTCTCAAACTAGACACTCTCATTTATTTGTCCTCTTGCTCAGTTGTGCACCGGGGCCTCCCACACCTCTGTCTATTCTGGTAAGAGACAGTTTGCACTGTTCTGTGAAGGATGTAGTACAAAACGTTGTACGGGTTTCTTGGCCATTTCTCACATGGAATAGCCTTCAATTCTCAGAAAAAGAATAGACTGACGATTATCAGAAGAAGGTTCTTTGTTTCTGGCCATTTTGAGCCTGTAATCAAATCCTCAATTGCTGATGCTGAAGAAACTGAACTAGTCTAAAGATGAACAGTTTTCAGCTATGCTTACATAATCACAAAAAGGTTTTGCCATTGGAACACAAGACCACAAGGCCTCTGTACGCCTATGTAGATAGACATTTCTAGCTACAGTAGTCATTTAAAACATTAACAATGTCTACACTGTATTTCTGATCAATTTTATGCTATTTTAATGGACAAAAATTGTGCTTTTCTTTCAAAAACAAGGACATTTCTAAGTGACACCAAACTTTTGAACAGTAGTGTATATACAGTTGTGCTCAAAAGTTTGCATACCCTTGGAGAATTGATAATATATGTACCATTTGTGAAGAAAACATGAGTGAGCAGAGCTGGCAAAACACATGTCTTTTATTTCTTATGGGATTCACATTCAACTGTAAGTCATAACAGAATGGCACAATCATAAAACAAAACATGGCAACAAAGAAAAAAATGAACTGACCCCTGTTCACAAGTCTGCATACCCTTAGTTCTTAATATTGTGTATTGCCACCTTTAGCATCAATGACAGCGTGCAGTCTTTTGTAATAGTTGTCTATGAGGCCCCGAAATTCTTGCTGGTGGTATAGCTGCCCATTCGTCTTGGCAAAATGGTCATGCAAAGTCTTTGGCCATCTTGCATGAACTGCATGTTTGAGATCTCCCCAGAGTGGCTTGATGATATTAAGGTCAGAAGACTGTGATGGCCACTCCAGAACCTTCACCTTTTTCTGCCGTAACCACTAGAGGGTCAACTTAGCCTTGTGCTTAGGGTCATTGTCGTGCTGGAAAGTCCAAGAGCGTCCCATGTGCAGCTTTCGTGCAGAAGAATGCAAATTGTCTGCCAGTATTTTCTGATAACCTGCTGCATTCATCTTGCCATCAATTTTCACAAGATTCCCCGTGCCTTTAGAGCTCACACCCCCAAAACATCCATGAGCCACCACCATGCTTCACAGTGGGGATGGTATTCTGTTCACTATAGGCCTTCTTGACCCCTCTCCAAACATGGCGCTTATAGTTGTGACCATAAAGCTCTATTTTGATCTTGTCACTCCAAATTACAGTGTGCCAGAGGCAGTGAGGCGTGTCAAGGTGTTGTCAGGCATATTGTAACCGGGCTTTTTTGTGGCATTGGCGCAGTAAAGGCTTCTTTCTGGCAACTCGACCATGCAGCCCATTTTTGTTCATTTTTGTTCAAGTCAGTAAACTAAATCCACTCCTTTCAAAACATGATCTACACTGCCTCCCTTTCAAAATGTTTTCCCATAGTCAATTTATTTTACAAATGAAAGGGATTTATTAGCCACCATTGGTTTATATTGTCACCCATAGCAGCATGTATTAAATAATGTTTTTCTGTAAAAATTGTACTAAAATGAGTCATATGGCCCTTTTAAAAATGTGTCCGCAAGGTGGATGGTCAGTTCGGGTAGGTGGAGGGTCAGTTTGGGTAGGTGGAGTGTCAGTTCGGGTAGGTGGAGGGTCAGTTCGGGTAGGTGGAGTGTCAGTTCGGGCAGGTGGAGGGTCAGTTCAGGTAGGTGGAGGGTCAGTTCGGGTAGGTGGAGGGTCAGTTCGGGTAGGTGGAGCGTCAGTTCGGGTAGGTGGAGTGTCAGTTCGGGAAGGTGGAGGGTCAGTTCAGGTAGGTGGATGGTCATTTCTCAACAAATGATTGCTGATCATGTTCCATGGACATCCTAACAACTAAAAAAAATCATAATATACACTTTTTCTTACAAACTAATGCGATTCCTAACAAACTTCCAAAACCATTATTTCTTTGGTACAGCAACATAGATCCTTCAACTCCATATCAAAATGCATCATAATCTATTGAAAAATCCATCTTGAAACAAATACATCTGGTAAATTTGCAATAATCGGAATTTAAAGAAAAATGGTCTTGTGACCTGTAAGCGCTAAGCAGTAATATTTTTATTGGACTAGAATCTGTGTAATTAATTTTTTTTTTAGAAAATATTTTAAATAATGGATTATGGTATCTAATGATTTATATAAACAATTTAATTATACAGCCCATAGTGGCTCTTGATTGATATGTAATAGGAGAGATGCCAAATGGTGACTGAATTTTTAGATCAACAGACATTCATATTGCTACCTTGCTCAAACAAATAAATCAGATAGCTAATCATCTTTCGCTCCGTTTACATGCAGGGAAGAACAAATAATACTGGCAGTGGCAAGCGTGGGTTTAGCTCACAACATATCAACATAGATGTTAACAATGGAATATCAATTATCAATTAACTCTACATACTTTACTGTATAGAAAAAACAACAACAACTAGCCATCTAGGGATTCTGATTCACAGCAATTTGTTTGGAGAAAAAAAAAGAGATATCTCAGGGAGGTAAATTTAGTGTTATAATGGACATTCGGTGGATATTCATGACATGAAAATGTCAGATTTTGAATTGGGATAGAATGGACTACAATCCGCAACTTTTATTTTTCATAATTTTATGTTTTTGGGACAAATTCTGATTTAAATCGTCAATAGCTCCCACAAAAAGTGTTGTAATAATATAAAACATACATATTCTGAATCAGGGAAGGATAGACTAAAATCCACTGTATTCGGGTTTTTTAAAGTTTAACATTTCAAAATGTTATTAAAAAATTGAAAATTCAATAGGTCCTAAAATACGGGTGCCATGACTATGAAAACTGCATATTCCAAATCAGAGGAGGATGGACTATAATCCACGGCTTTTAGTTTTTCAAAGATTTTTATTTCAACATTTCCAAAAACTTGGAAAATTAAATAGCTCCTACAGAAAGTGTGGCATTACTATGAAAATTGTATATTCTGAATCGGGGGGAGGATGGACTACAGTCCACGGCTTTAAATTTTTCAGTAATTTTCATTTCAAAATTTGCTAAAACTTTCAAAATTCAATAGCTCCCACAAAAAGTGTTGTAATAATATAAAACATACATATTCTGAATCAGGGAGGATAGACTAAATCCAAGGCTTATGGTTTTTTAAAATTCGACATTTCAAATTTTGATTAAAAAAATTTGAAAATTCAATAGGTCCTAAAAAACGGGTGCCATGACTATGAAAACTGCATATTCTGAATCGGGGGAGGATGGACTACCACCTACATATGTAAGTTATACAGAATTTTTCATTTCAAAATTTGCAAAAACTTTGAAAATTCAATAGCTCCCACAAAAAGTGTTGTAATAATATAAAACATACATATTCTGAATCGAGGAAGGATACACTAAAATCCACTGCTTTTGGTTTTTCAAAAAAAAATGTTTCAAAATTTGCTAAAACTTGGAAAATATAACAGCTCCTACATAAAGTGTGTCATTTGTAACGGCTGTTCCCCGTGGCACTGCGTGCTCTCTCCATCACTCCACCTCACCGGTGTACTAACCGCCGGTTGGAGCAGATGGTAGTTTCGAACCAAACACACCCTCACCCCTGTTTTCAGTTTGCCATTATGATGTCTATTTAGGTTCCTCATGTAATTGTGTCTATGTTTGTTTGAGACCGTGTGGTGCCGTAAGCTTTTTCCTATAAAGTCAAGAAACGCACTTGCTACCCTCGCACCTCACAGAATAACCTGTCACCAGAGAGGCACTTTTTTGGGGGGGTTGCGATCAGTTCGTTTGTTTGCAGTTTTTCTTTTTGTTTTCCCTCTTTTGTTTTCCCCTAGAAGATAGACTCCGCATCATGGAGAGACAGTTCGCCGGATTGGTAACGGCGTTCGACGAGATGATGTCACACATGGCAGCACGGTCGGGAAGGGACAGCCCGATTGAGCCAGCCGGTGTTGCTGCGCCTCCTGTTGTCGACCGTGTGCAGTCTAGCCGCACCCAGGTAAGAGAACTCCAGAGATCCTTGCTTGATAAATATGATGGTAATCCGGAGGGTTGTCGTGGTTTCCTTCTCCAATGTGAATTGTATTTTGGGTATGAAAATGGAGGAACTGGATTTGGACCAATTTTAGATTAATTCCAAATAGTCAATGAATTAATGTAACCAATGGCTTTAATGTATAAAGAGAGTATTACAATTACAGTACAAGTATCAAAGATTAAAGTACTCCGGAGTTTGAAGATGCTGACAGGAGGAAAGATAAATGCAAGAGAGCTTCTTCAAACCCTCACTCTGGTTATATCCTAAAACTCAAGTAGTGGGGGTTGGTCAACTGACCTAAGGAAAACAAAACCAGTCCTGTAGAATAGACCCGTTATCAATCCTTGGGGCTTTTCCGATGACACAGGGGTTTTATCTCAAGGTTCACGCAAGCAAGGCAATTAAAAGCAACCCTTTTGTCTCTGCATTCCCTCCTTACAGAAACATCTGTTAACCATAAACATTCCAATGACAGCCTGCTAGAACAGAAATCAAGTACATAGGTATACAGCATCTCAAAAAAGTGAGTACACCCCTCACATTTTTGTAAATATTTGAGTATATCTTTTCTTGTGACAACACTGAAGAAATGACACTTTGCTACAATGTAAAGTAGTGAGTGTACAGCTTGTATAACAGTGTAAATTTGTTGTCCCCTCAAAATAACTCAACACACAGCCATTAATGTCTAAACCGCTGGCAACAAAAGTGAGTACACCCCTAAGTGAAAATGTCCAAATTGTGCCCAATTAGCCATTTTCCCTCCCCGGTGTCATGTGACTCGTTAGTGTTACAAGGTCTCAGGTGTGAATGGGGAGCAGGTGTGTTAAATTTGGTGTCAACGCTCTCACACTCCCTCATAATGGTCACTGGAATTTCGACATGGCACCTCATGGCAAAGAACTCTCTGAGGATCTGAAAAAAAGAATTGTTGCTCTACATAAAGATGGCCTAGGCTATAAGAAGATTGCCAAGACCCTGAAGCTGAGCTGCAGCACGGTGGCCAAGACCATACAGCTGTTTAACAGGACAGGTTCCACTCAGAACAGGCCTCGCCATGGTCGACCAAAGAAGTTGAGTGCACA
>JACXGI010004037.1:22980-57100 GCA_016801175.1 Esox masquinongy
AAGAAAGCCCGCAAACAGTTTGCTGAAGACAAGCAGACTAAGGACATGGATTACTGGAACCATGTCCTGTGGTCTGATGAGACCAAGATAAACTTATTTGGTTCAGATGGTGTCAAGCGTGTGTGGCGGCAACCAGGTGAGGAGTACAAAGACAAGTGTGTCTTGCCTACAGTCAAGCATGGTGGTGGGAGTGTCATGTTCTGGGGCTGCATGAGTGCTGCCACCACTGGGGAGCTACAGTTCATTGAGGGAACCATGAATGCCAACATGTATTGTGACATACTGAAGCAGAGCATGATCCCCTCCCTTTGGAGACGGGGCCACAGGGCAGTATTCCAACATGAAAACGACCCCAAATACACCTCCAAGACGACCACTGCCTTGCTAAAGAAGCTGAGGGTACAGGTGATGGACTGGCCAAGCATGTCTCCAGACCCAAACCCTATTGAGCATCTGTGGGGCATCCTCAAACGGAAGGTGGAGGAGTGCAAGGTCTCTAACATCCACCAGCTCCGTGATGTCGTCATGGAGGAGTGGAAGAGGACTCCAGTGGCAACCTGTGAAGCTCTGGTGAACTCCATGCCCAAGAGGGTTAAGGCAATGCTGGAAAAAGATGGTGGCCACACAAAATATTGACACTTTGGGCCCAATTTGGACATTTTCACTTAGGGGTGTACTCCCTTTTGTTGCCAGTGGTTTAGACATTAATGGCTGTGTGTTGAGTTATTTTGAGGGGACAACAAGTTTACACTGTTATACAAGCTGTACACTCACTACTTTACATTGTAGCAAAGTGTCATTTCTTCAGTGTTGTCACATGAAAAGATATACTCAAATATTTACAAAAATGTGGGGGGTGTACTCACTTTTGTGAGATACTGTACATGTCTATAATAAATAATGAAGAATCATTGTGTGTAAATAGACACAGAATTGACATTTTTCGGTTCCTTCAGTCCCCCTTTTGTGTGCAAAAGGACACACATGGTAAGCATTCACATTAAAGTTAGATTACCCAGAGGAAATTCAGTTACATGATTACAGAAACAAAAGCAATGACAACTGAAGAGAAACAATAAGAAGTGTAAAGCAAAGAAAATGAATTTAAAATAAAGGATTTGAAGACATCATGAACTACTAATAGCAAAGATCAGCGATCACTACTATGAAAGTAAAGAAATGAGACATATTTCTTTAATTGTTTGAGATTTGTTAAGGATAGTGAAAAAGACAGGCTTGTAAATTTAAGAGCAACAACTAGGCCTCACCCCATGAGTATTGAAGGTGGCATGTCTTGTAGAATAATCATGTGGCATGATTTTAAGCCAATAAGACGTTATAGCCAATTCGTCAATGAAATGTAGATATTATACAGCTTTTGTCGAGGGCTACCATGACACCTTAAGCTGAAATAAGGTCACCAAATTAAACTAAACCACAGAACAAACATCTAGGAAACAAGTACGTATAATTCCGTATCAGTGGAATAATAGGAGTAGAAGAAACGTTATTAGCATCTCTGATCTTGATAGGAAAGGTTTTTAAGATAGTCTAGACGCATGAATGACTAGGAATGTATGAATGTAAGATGGTGTGAATGCATGTTGAGAAGTCTTCATCACGGAATGGTCGGAGGACGAAGCAGGGTGGTTGTAGAAATAGTCCCTGGAGAACTTCCAACGAATGGCAGAGCCATTGGAAGGAGATGGAGACATTTCTCTTAACCAATGTCACACCTACAGAGTAGACAGAGGAGGGCAAAAGAGGAGAGACGAAAAGAGAAGACAAGGGGCAAACACGAAACAACTCGCGGTCGTTCAGATCCATCGGTGTTCAATAAGCCCGATTAATAGAGTGGGAGAGGATGACAAACAAAACACATCATTGTTACATACTTTAAACATCATATTCATCAGTCACATTATTAGTCAAACTAAACCTGGAGATTAATAGAGCAAGCAGGAAACGTTGTTAGTGGGAAATGGTGCTGTCATCGAGGTTGGCCAGCTCCAAACTTGACAAGAGCGGAGGTTGACGTCATGTGCGTAACTAACAACGGTCGGTCATATTTACTGTCCAAAGACGGCGAAACTTCAATTCAGCATTTAAAATAGGTCTTCTAATTTTGTGGGGAATAAAATCGCTTTTGCTGTTTTACCCTTTTTATAGGCTATGACTATATTGGATTCAAATTCAGTCCTCATGGGACACAGCGTGGCATTCTTAATGTTAAAGACTATTACCATGTGTCTTCTTCATTCTAGCTCTTATAAAATATACAAGGAGAGAGAACCTTTTGTAAGAAAACCATGAGACTATATTTTACCAGATTAGAAAATTATCATTGTACATTGTCGTGAGACCCCCCTTGAGGCCTTTCGGATTGAAGCTTAATTTAGAATTTCTACTATGCCCATTTTAAGTTCCTATAATTTACTTTAGTTTAAACACTATTACTTATTCAAGCCTAATCAGAGCATTAAGCTACATGTATCAATTCTAAACAATTCCATTAACACATTATCTATCCTATTGTCTGTCCACGTCAAACTCCTGAATAAAATTGACCAAACAACATATCAAAAGGTCACATTTAATAATTAAATATCCTTTTCATATACCTGTTATTGACTAACCAACATTGGACGAAATTACCAAAAGACCCACAGTAACAATTACCACCTCGAGTAAATCTCAACAACTTCTCTTCCTTCTGAAATATGATACCACAAGACTATAACCAGCCATGCTCTCTATTCTCAATAACCCAACAAACTGAAATACTACTGAATTATTTCTTACACATCTGGCCAATATCAAATCTGAGAGAGAACGTATTGCGTATTAGATTTAACAAAATGTCCGGTCATGTGACATACATTTGGTAACTTAATGTGATGCCCAGAAAGACTCATAACCAAATAATTTTTAAGAGGACACCCCTATCATCCCACTGTACTGCACCCATGCGTCTCCACATCTCCCTATTCCCCGTGTGACCTGTAGGAAGTACTCAACTATTTAACATTTATCCATTAAATGCAATACAATGTCTCTTTGGCTAAAGGGTTTGCAACCAGTTGTCAAATATCCAAGATTTTCACATACTAGGTCAGAATGAATGTACCACTTAGCACATCGGGCATAGCTACCCGACACCGCCAGCCACAGAGACCCACGGAAATGGTATCACCACTCATCCCCCTTAAGACCGCCCAACCAACCCAGCGGTCGTCATTCACACAGTAGTCGTGTGGGCCTCCATGTCATGAGGCTGCAGGGTTCAGCCTTGGAGGCAGTCCAGACACGAACATGGGGAGGGCAGGGAAAACGGTGTCCCATCTGGCACATCTTCAGTTAGGAACAGTCTTAATAGCCGTGTAGGTGAGGAGAGGCAGACACCCATGCGGGGTTTGGAGGTGGATACTGTTTCCCAGTGATAGGTTAGACTTCTTACAACTGTTCAAATAGTCCGTGGCACAAAGGCAGGGTGGTGGGTCCATGATGCAGGATGGGACACAGGAAGAATAGTCAAAGATCCCATAGTTCCGTTTGCTTGGATCCACGCAAGTTAACTTGGGTCCAGGTATGAAATTCTTTTCAAGATGCTTGAGGGATGGGAACCAGGCTAAGGTGGTTTTCAAGATGCTTGAGGGATGGGAACCAGGCTAAGATGGTTTTCAAGATGCTTTAGGGCTGGGAACCAGGCTAAGGTGGTTTTCAAGATGCTTGAGGGATGGGAACCAGGCTAAGGTGGTTTTCAAGATGCTTGAGGGCTGGGAACCAGGCTAAGGTGGTTTTCAGGAGAGTAAATGGTTCCTCTATCTCCGGAGACCATTCAACTGGAATGGAGCCAGGCAACCCCCCTTTAGTGCATCATGAAGAACCCCCCCTTCAGTGCATCATGGAGTGGTTTTGGCACAATCAGAAAACAACGGTTGTAATTCTGCAATTTCATAACAGAGCATCACCTCATAACAATGAAGGAATAGTAGGCTACAGAAATGTATATCATAGACAGGCCAACTTAATTGGAGATATAGGGACCGGGAAAGGCAGAAGGTAATCAGACGAGCAGATTAAATCCATAACAGAATGCTAAGACTAGGAACAGTGAGGGTTAACAGGGACTACCCATGTTGGAAAGGGTGGCAGGTTGGGGCCACGCGCCAGATTATGGCTGTTAATAGAAATCACTGCGCCTGTATCTACCTAAGGCCAAACACCCCTATTTCGAATGCTCATAGCAGCTCAAAGCCTTTGTTAGTACAGCCAATTGTTTCTGGAGCTGGGTGAGGTTGATTTGTCTGTTCAGATTACACCTACCCCGCGTCTTCCTTTAGGGACATCTATTCGCCCAATGGCCAAGTTCTTGGCAGATATGGCATGGGGAATTGGAGGGTGCCAATTTGACAGGTTCATGAGTACCAGTAATAGCAGCCACAAGTTTAACATACTTGAGTTTTAAGACAGATTTACAGCGTTTATTCTGAGTTAGGAAATCTGACTGGGAATTAGTCAGAGGCAGAGAGCTCATCTGCATGGTACCCTGGAGCGTGATAAACGTGGACAGGTCCTTAGCATGAGCCAAAGGCAACTCAGTGGCGACAGCCGAGCCACAGGTATATGTCACCCGCGGGGAGGAGTCCTCAACAGGCGAAGTAGCCTTTACAGGAAATAGCGACGGACAGAGTAAGGGAGCAAGAGCATGCAGCCCATACGTGGTTGGGGCAATAGAGACCGGAGCATCAGTGTAATCATGAACCTTGGCATATTTGTTCTCAGTCAACAATATGTTCTGTTCCAGACTCTTGATTTTATCCAACCCAGACTTTAGGTCTTCAGGATTAAATACAGAACCATACAAATCATCGATATCGTTCCTCAAGCAATCAGTGGCTACATTCATACACTGAACAAAATTATAAACGCAACACTTGTTTTTGCCCACTTTCATCATGAGCTGAACTCAAAGATCTAAGACATTCTCTATGTACACAAAAGGCCTATTTCTCTCAAATATTGTTCACAAATCTGTCTAAATCTGTGTTAGTGAGCATGTCTCCTTTGCCGAGATAATCCATCCACCTCACAGGTGTGGCACATCAAGACGCTGATCAGACAGCAAGAGTATTGCACAGGTGTACCTTAGGCTGGCCACAATATAAGGCCACTCGAAAATGTGCAGTTCCATCACACAGCACAATGCCACAGATGTCACAAGTGTTGAGGGAGCGTGCAATTGGCATGCTGACTGCAGGAATGTCCACCAGAGCTGTTGCCCGTGAATTGAGAGTTAATTTCTCTACCATAAGCCCTCTCCAAAGGCGTTTCAGAGAATTTGGCAGTACATCCAACCGGCCTCACAACCGCAGACCACGTGTAACCACACCAGCCATTCTTTTTCTATACTTCTCAGATAAACCCGTGCGCTACTGTTTTACTACAGCATACAGTAGTTGAACTCACCAGACCGTTAATGTCTCCACACAACGTCATGGTTAAAGCGCACAGACACAAAAGAGGTGGAACACTGTAAATGCAATTGGAAATCTCTCAATCAGAAGAATAAAAATTAAATATAACGATTTATACAGGGTCACTATTATGGTGCAGTGTCTGTCTCAGCTAAAACATCTTCGGCTAGACCTCACAGAATCAAGGCGTGACGTCCTCCAAGAAACCAAGTTCCCGGCTATAAAACCTCATCAGACTAAACCATGAGGACTCCCAGAACAGACTTCTGGGGTCTGTAGGCCCAATTGCAAACGTGGCAGGGACTACCCAGGGTAACAGGTTTCTGGCGCACCCCGGACACAGTATAGCGCCCGGGTACCTAAATGCTCCACTGCAAAATATGCAGAGAAGATTTCCCAGGGACCAAAGTCCCGGCTAACACCCAGAACACAAAGGCCTAATGTGTCCTGGGGTTCCCAGAAGAACTACCAGACTAATGAGACCAGACACCTACCTTGTTAAAGTTCCTTTAGATTCGATCTGTAAGACCTCGGTAGGACCTCCATTTGGTGGAACTGGATTTGGACCCATTTTAGATTAATTCCAAATAGTCAATGAATTAATGTAACCAATGGATTTAATGTATAAAGAGAGTATTACAATTACAGTTCAAGTATCAAAGATTAAAGTACTCCGGAGTTTGAAGATGCTGACAGGAGGAAAGATAAATGCAAGAGAGATTCTTCAAACCCTCACTCTGGTTATATCCTAAAACTCAAGTAGTGGGGGTTGGTCAACTGACCTAAGGAAAACAAAACCAGTCCTGTAGAATAGACCCCTTATCAATCCTTGGGGCTTTTCCGATGATACAGGGGTGTTATTGTCACGTCGGGGTTGCGGGATTAAGGAACCACGCGCAGGCATTCTCACGTTCGTGGGTTTTTAATAGAAACAAAACCAAAACCAAACAACGAACAGACGATAATGATTAACTGAATGAAAAATAAAGTGCGCAACATGCGTCTTATAACAAATAACATCAAACAGTTAATACATGGCAACACTCACCAACAAACGCGATAACAAGAAACAATGATCCACAAATGCGGGGAGCAGAGGGGAAACATTTAAACACTTACAAACGATGTGATAGGGACCTGGTGTGCAAGATTAGAGACGTGATGCAGACAAGTCCGGGATGTGTTCGTGAGTGATGGGAACTGCAGGTGCACAGAACTGGCACAAACCCGCCGAGGGGGCGGAACAGCCGAGACTAACTAGGGCGGTGGAGCCGTCGGGACAGGCCGGGGAGGCGGAGCCGGCGGAGGGTCAGGAGCAGGCAGAGGGCCAGGAGCCGGCAGAGCCAGCGGAGGATCAGGAGCCGGGAGAGCCGGCGGAGGGTCAGGAGCGGGGAGAGCCGGCGGAGGGTCAGGAGCCGGCGGAGGATCAGGAGCCGGGAGAGCCGGCGGAGGGCCAGGAGAGGGCGCCGTGGCGGCCGGGACAGGAGATGGCGCCGTGGCGGCCGGGCCAGGAGAGGGCGCCATGGCGGCCGGGCCAGGCGAGGACGCCGGAGCGGCCGGGACAGGAGAGGGTGCAGTGGCGGCTGGAACAGGCGAGGACGCCGGGGCGGCCGGAGTACGCCCTGTCATTCGGGATGGTTGCGGCATCCAGTGGCTGGAAAGAGCCAGCTCGGCAGACCGCTTTTCGCAGGGGACTGCGAACTGAGGTCCAGATGGAGCTGGCGTGTGTTAGCAATTCCATGCCGCTGGATGTCTACAAAGCCTGGATGGCTTTTGTCATCGACAGGCAGCTCCGGACCTTGACCGTTTTGCGCGCCGCGCCTATCTCCCGTTCTCTCGGGCGGAGCCTGAACCTGAGCATATGGAACTGGGTATTACGAGGCTCACCGCAGAGGAGAGAGAACGACGGAGTCAGCGGGTCTATGCCTGTTCTGCGGTGAGAATGGGCACTTCCGGAAGGGGTGTGGCTCGGCCCTGGTGTGGGACAGGAAGGGGGTGAGTAGCCAAGCAATGCAGGCTGGCACAGTAGGTGCCTTGCGTTTGCATAACATAGCAAGCCCTTTCTGTTGCTTGTGGTGTTGTCTGGTGGCTTTCCCTCTCATACATCCACAGACATGATTGACTGCGGGAAGCTTCATCGACCATTCCCATTTCTCTGCTCTCGGGCTGCCGTTGCGCCATTTGAGGTCCTCGATGCCCATCCAGGCTCTAGATGGCCGTCCTGTGGGGTCCAGTTCCATTACCCACGTGACCCGCCCACTCACTCTCACCATCAGCGGCTGCCAACGAGAGAGACAGGAACTGATGGTGTTGATGTCGTCCATACACCCCATCATTCTGGATCTTCCGTGGCTCCAGAGACACAACCCCAACATCACCTGGAGCAAGCAGAAGATCCTGGGATGGTCCCCGGACAGCCTTCAGCACGGCGTCGGGCCACTATGAATATTGGTCATGCCATACAGGCTGGCCAACGCCCCTGCTGTGTTCCGGGATATGTTGGGGAGGTATGTGGCAGTTTACATAGAAGACATCCTGGTGTACTCCCCAACATACCCGGAGCATGTGGCCCACGTCCGTGCTGTTGTACAACGTCTACTTGACCACCAGCTGTACGTGAAAGGCGAGAAGTGCTCATTCCACCAGCCCACCGTCTCCTTCCTGGGATACCACATCGTGTCCAGATGGAAGAGCTGAAGGTGGAGGCGGTGAGGTCATGGTCAAAGACCATCAAGGAACTACAGGCCTTCATTGGACTTGCCAAGTTCTACCGCTGGATCATCAGGGGATTCAGCACCATCGCCGTGCCACTCACATCACTGCTGATAGGCCAACCACAGTGCCTCCACTGGCCCCCGGAGGCAGAGAAGGCCTTCCTTGACCTGAAGGGCAGATGGGAGATTCATCACCTCTCCCCTGCTACGCCATCTGGACCCGCTCAAGCCCTTCACGGTCGAGGTGGGGGCGTCCAAGGTCGGGGTGGGGGCGGTCCTCTCCCAGCAGCACGGGACTCCTCCCAGGCTCCACCCCTGTGCATACTTCTCTTGAAAACTGATTGCTGCGGAGAGGAACTACGACGTGGGTGACCGTGAGCTACTGGCGGTGAAGTTGGCAATGGAGGAGTGGAGACACTGGCTTGAGGGCACCTAGGAGCCATTCACAGTCCTGACAGACCACCGGAACCTAGAACACATCAGGGCTGCGCGGCGCCTCCGCTCCCGCCAGGCCAGATGGACCCTGTTCTTCGAGCGCTTCCAATTCACCAATGTACCGACCAGGTACAAAGAACGTCAGGGCGGACACACTCTCCTGCCTACATGACCGGGGGGCAGAACTGCCTAAGGACACACCCATCCTGCCCCCCTCCAGCATTGAAGATCCCGTCTCCTGGGACACTGACACAGACATGGGGAGATGGGACCCTGCACCACCAATGTGCCCCCCAGACAAGACCTACATGCCCCGGTGGCCGGTTGGTGACCTGGGAACACATTACACCAGCGACCGGACACCCAGGCATCACCTGGAACCTGGAGGTGCTCCGGGAGAAGTACGGGTGGCCTGGCATGGGAAGGACTGTGCGACACTATGTTCTCTCCTGCACAGTGTGCGCACAGTCAAAGGCACCGTGAACGGCTCCAGTGGGCAAGCTCCATCTCTTTACCAGTACCTCAGTGACCCTGGTCCCACCTCTCCGTGGACTTTGTGACGGATCTGCCATGGTCAGAGAGGAACAATACCATCGCCATGGTGGTGGACCAGTTTTCGAAGATGGTCTGCTTCATTCAACTGCCCGGCCTCCCCTATGCCCTCCAGATCGCTGAGGTGCTGTTCCAGCAGGTCTTCCGGCTGTATGGACTTCCAGAGGACATCGTCTCCAACCGCGGCCCCCAGTTCATGTCTCGAGTGTGGAAAGCCTTCATGTCCAGGCTGGGGCTTACTTTAGTTTTTGCCTCTGTAGGAGATCTCAAACGTGCGGTTCATGCAAGACGACCAAAGACTTTGCATGACCTGGAGACATTTTGCCAAGACGAATGGGCAGCTATACCACCTGCAAGAATTCGGGGCCTCATAGACAACTATTACAAAAGACTGCATGCTGTCATTGATGCTAAAGGGGGCAATACACAGTATTAAGAACTAAGGGTATGCAGACTAAGGGTATGCAGACTTTTGAACACTTGTCAGTTCATTTTTTTCTTTGTTGCCATGTTTTGTTTTATGATTGTGCCATTCTGTTATGACCTACAGTTGAATGTGAATCCCATAAGAAATTAAAGACGTGTCTTTGTTCTCAGTCACTGTCAAATATTCTACCAAGTAAAAGAGAATACTGTTGTTATTTAAGTTGCTATCTATAACCCAGCGAATATTTTGTTAATTTGAAGATGACAAAAATAAGTTTATTGTTTCTTGAATTTTACATTAATGGAATTTCAAGGGGGAAAATTGAAATATGAACAGAGACACATCCTGTATTGTAACTCAGTGTCATAGATAAAGTTCTGGAATGCTCATGTATTTGTAATGTCAAAGAGACTTAAAGATCTACAGTTAAACAACAGACTTTTATGACAGCATGGTACCTCCATTATCGACTGTATGTGGTATAGCGATCATAGTAGACAAGTAACCAAACTCAAAAATTTGTCATTTTTGGCCAAGAAAAACTCAGACATTGGGTGCATACTGACAAATATCCCCTTTCACACCTTTCCCTAATTAATGCAACTGTTTTTACTGTTCTTTAATTCCTTTAAATAACTTTTTTAAATACCTATAATAAGAGCTGGGAGGCTAATATTTGTTCAAACTCTCTACTGTTCAAACAGATTCCATACCATCACTGTGACCTGTTAATTCACAGAAATTGACATTAGAGTCTACATTTTGTGCAGTGTACATGGGGAACACTTTATTGGACCTCGATTACATCCTTTAGATCAGGGTTGGGCAACCTGGATGGTGGTGGGGGCCACAGAATTTATGTACTGATCATCAGGGGGCCGCAGATTAACTTGGAATAACATCAGGGGGCCGCAGTCATCAGGGAGCCGCAGATACATTTCTAAACAAATACATTAAAAGCAAAGTAGGTCTGATGCTAGTTTACGTTTATCTGGGCAATTTTAAAATATTGAACAACGTGCCGTTTTCCTGCTCTGCTCATCTCTCCTGGGATTCAGCACGTTCGCTGCCGTGTAATTAAACGTGTGAATCCTTTGAACACTATGTTTTTTGGCTGTTTTCACTACTTTGATATTTTGGCTTGTACAGAGACTTCTGTAATTGGTATCATCAAGTGTTTTATGGCTCAAACATCAGCACACTCTCAGCTACACTTAGAAAGACATCACAACAGCTTTCTAAGACCCTGAAATTACTGTTATATATGTAAACATATGTAAACTTGTTTCCAGCATAGATTTTGGTTCCAATACTAACTTTACAACAATTTAAAGGTCAAACATGTTTTTTTTTCTCTTTTTTTTGTGTGTATATATTCTTTTACTGTTTTCTAAATTCATCTGAGGGCCGCAAAAAAGAGGGGGTAGGGGCCGCATGCAGCCCGTGGGCCGCCAGTGGCTCATGCCTGCTGTAGATCATCAAAATATATTTTTAATGCTATAATTTTCCAGATTATCAATCATTTATCTGGCTAAAATACTCAACCCTTGTAAAATCCAGTGTAACCCAACAACATTTCACTTGAACTACAATACAAACTCTGTGTATTGCTTTGCGATATTAATAATTTATTTTTTTGTAAAGTGTTTTTATATTTAGCTTTTATCTGCTGCCAGGATCTTTTTGCTTCCATGGTCTTATTAAAACTACAAATAGCACTTTATGAATGGAATAAAACACTATTCCTACATTGGCTATGCAACGGGCCTACTGTAGGCTTACCATATTGTAATTGTGACATACTGTAGCCTAGGCTATAATAGTTTAGGTTATAGGCTTGACAATGAATATCAATAGCGTTGCAATAAATTTGTTCTATAAATTAAAACCATTATTATTAATGATTACCCATTAATGTGGGTTGATAATGAAATCATACCAATTCACTAACAAATTATTTTTTCAGTTATTCTCTGACAGACTTACAATCGGGTTTTTTGGCAGGGTTTGTGTACTTAAAAAACATATTTAAGATTTTGTTGTATTTCACGTTTTATGTCATTGTCATTAGGACCTTTTAAAATGTTTTCAAAATGTTTACTCTACTACTAGCATAACTGCTAGGATAAATTACCATAAGACATTTGCAGTTAATAATTTAAATTGTTTTAAATGTTTTTTTTCAAAATATGTGTTCAGAGAGCCTGAGATTTTCTCCATTTCGAGAGAAAGGTGTGATATATTCCCATTGAAATGTGTTAAGAAGATTTTACTTTCTAAGAACATGACAGTCAATTTCTGGGTGTTTTGTGGGATATTGGTGGAATATCTCAGAAAGGAACACGAGGGGGTGTTATGGTAGTCTTTTTTGTTCTATGTTCGTTGTTCTTTCTTTTTGGTAATGCATGTTAATACCGTTCTCTAATGTTTGTAATTAATTTGTAATCAGTTATTTAATGAAAATGAAAACAAAAAACGCACCCAGTATATTTTGTGGTTTAGCTAAAGGTTAGTGGGACAAAATATTTTGATGGTAGCCTACTAAATTGCCGGTCCTCTCTTGCATAGTAAAACCAACGTGTGTGTGGGTGTGTATTTGTATGAATGAGTGAGTGAGTGAGTGAGTGCGTGCTTGACTGCATGCGTGCCTGGTTGAGCAGTATACGTGGTCAGACCAGGTCGTGTCCAGTAGTCTGAATGCTTGTAGATAAAAACTTTCTCCGAGCCTCTTCTAATCTTCTAATATTAAACATTTTCTTACATATTAACAGCATTTTATATGCTGTTTTCCCATTTTTTTGTATTTTCAAAATCTTTGCTAATTCTACCGGAAATATATACTTTCTGACTCCACCCATTTCCGAATATTTTGGTTCAGTTTGAAAATATACCCACCAAAGAAAGGCGCAGAGGGAAATTTAAAATCATGGAGAAACGGGCGAATTAGATTCTGCTTAAAATCTGAAAAAAGTAAGATCCAAGTTTGCAACGCGATTTAACTGACTTTGTAACATCATTTGCGAGAGTTTTGTTTTGCATGTTTCTAACGTAAAGCTTACTAAGGTCAACTAGAACTTAGAAGTCAAGCTAACGTTAGGTAGCCATAATTCACAGCAACAACACTGAAAGTAGCTGCGACGAAATAGTAATTGGAGTCATTGCACTTTTTTATATATCGTTGCTAACTAGGTACGTGTGTACGACAGATGATTAGAACAACGTCAGAAAATAGATTAAAGAGATGTACAAATGTCGGTCAAAATGTTTATAACTTTCTCATCTATAACATTACTAGATACCCCATATTTACATAGTACATTTCTGGTCGGTTGCGCAAGGAGTTGCTTTCATCTGTATTACTTCTGAAACGCTCTTTTATATTATTTTGGCATTTCTTTTTAACTGGGTTTAATATAATTTTTCACTAAGGCAAAATGCAGTTACACGGGCTTGAGTTTGAGTATCAGGCTGTATAATTACCTTTCCGACGTAGGCACGTGGATGATATCTAACAAACCTACCTGAGAATTGGCCCTAGCTACCCAACCAACAAAAAGTAAACAAACTGAGCAGAAGTATTTGACATTTTTAATGCTTATTTATTGTTATTATGTACTGGTCAGCCAATCTCTTGTGCTCTAGAGATGATGTCCTTTGCAACAGTTAGGTGTTTGGTTTATGGTTGTTTCAGCTTTAAACATTTGCATTTTTGGGACAATTTCATTGGTTCCTTTCTTAAAGACTCTTAAAACATTCTTAAAAACTAGCTGTGGTCAGGCATAGCTAAAGTATTTAATAGGATGGTATGTCTGACGTTTGCTAATAAACGTATGATAAAATATATATTTTTAAGGCAAATTTTTTGCAGTATCGAGTTTGAATCTTACCATTGACAATGAGGAGGAAGATTCGGAGATCCGAGCAGGAATACTCAATAGACTGTGAGTAACTGATCAGTATGAATGCCACCATGTTGTAGTATATAACTTGATAGCTTTTTCCTAAAATGGTTAATCTGATAATAATGGTGAGCGGACACACAAACCACCTTTCTAAAAACTTATAGTACTTTTCTGTTTAAACTGAACTTTGCCTTCTATCTATTTTAAGGTTGTGCTCTTTGTAAACGCAGTGAGAATTGTCCGGACAAATATGGCGAGAAGATCACACTTAAGTCACACGAACTTACCGTTCACTACTTTTGCTTGGTAAGAGAGTGTGTGTGGACTGGCCAGTTTATATTAAAACCTGTTTAAATTTACTGCATGTTTCATAGTGACCAATGTCACTATGACTATTCCAGCTGATGTCTAGTGGGGTGTATCAGCGTGGAGAGGAAAATGAAGGCATCTATGGCTTCTTGGTGGATGATATTAAACAGGAAATCCGAAGATCCTCCAGACTAGTAAGTTAGTGCGTTCATTCATATTGTTTAAGTATTTATTTGGCCTACTTCCTCATTACGTTTTTGTATGACTTCCATCACATTCTGCCTGCATCTTTTTTAGGTTTGAACCAAACCTTCCATATCTTTTTTCCCCATGGTAGACATGGTCAGAAAGTGTCTAGAATGCTAAAACATTTAGGAACCAGAGGGGCTCAAAGTGGTCCCATTTTGCATACCCACCCTTACCATAAGACAACCGGGTAAAAAATGTTTTTCAGGTGTCCAGCACCCTTCCTCTGGAGGATAATGACAAAAATCTTCTAAAATGTTTTGTGATAGGTAATCACGTTGGGAACGATCTTAAATAATACATTGTTTGTGGACTGCCCTTACCAATTCAAATTGTTTTGCATAATGATTTTCAGATTTTTTTTATTTGCAATTAAGCATTTCTTTGTGGATTTTGGTTGGTGCTTTGGATTATTGTCTGAGCAAAGTTAATGCCATTTCCCAAACAAGGGCTTCAGTGCTAGTGGAAACGAAATAGACCAATGAAGTGGGCTATTTTCTGATGCTGAACCCCCCCAACTGATGTGTGTGGCCAAAGAGCTCTATTCCTTGTAATCAGACTAAAGCACCAGTTAAAATCCAAGTGCCAGTGCTGTTTAGCCAAAGTAACTTGATACAAACTAGGTAGAGGTCAGGAGCATGATCGCTTACCGCGCAGAACCTCTTCTCACCTGCTGACAGACCAGCCAATAGCTCTCTCAGCACCAACAGTAGTTCTGCTGGTAAAGGCTGTTTAGGATGGTGTAAGGCTGTATCTGGTTTATTCTAAACCCAGAGTGTTTGTCTTCTCCACCCCAAAAAGGGAGCCCCTTTATCACAAAAAACATACAGTATTCAGTGGTTCTGGGTTACTTGGATTTTTGTTAAAAGACATCACTGTGTCGTAAATGTCATTTTTTTTGCCTTTTTATATTCTGTGTGTTTAGAAATGTGTGGTCTGCAAGAAGAATGGTGCCTCAGTTGGGTGCTACGTCAAAAGCTGCCAGAAAAAGGTCCACTTTCCTTGCGGCAAACAACACCAGTTTATCTTTCAATTCACAGACTTATTTCCGTAAGTGACCACGATTTTATAACCAATAGCCTGTGTATTGTTTCTAGAGATTTGAAACTTTATACACTGCAGCCTTGCCAAACGTGGGGGGGACTAGGCTCAGGTCTTGTTTTTAAAAAAATAGTTGGAAGCAATATCGACCATCGTTCGAATGAAATGAGAGCTGTGTTTATTGCTTGTCGAACTACTACTTTAACTACACCTCTTCACTAGATTAGTTGTAGCAGGCAGCCGCCCTTTATTCTTGGGGTGTATCTCTGCTTGGGTTCCCCCAGGTCCTACTGCAAGAATCACAGCCCCACCCAGTCCTTGCCACCGTCCTCCTGCGTGACTGAGCCCCTGTCCTGCTCAGTATGTCTGGACCCCATAGAGCCTGTCCTGTCCTACTATGTCCTCAAGTGTCCTGCCTGCAATGGCAGCTGGTTTCACAGAGACTGTGTACAGGTATCTACCTTCCAGACTGTTACCCTGTTGAATAAATGTGTGAATGCAGTATTTATAAGTACATTTATACCATACAGTGTTTCAACAGGCCCCGACAGTGTGGCCTAAACCTTATTTCCCCTATAGCATCACATTTGCATATATGTGATTTCTTAAGCATCTAAGTCCTTCTTAAAACCTATACTTGTAAGTGACTGTGATGCCGTCTTCTATCTCCAGAACCAGGCTCACAGCGCTGCCATGTTCTTCTTCAAATGCACGCTGTGCAACAACAAGGACATGTTCCAGCACGAGATGCTTCGGATGGGAATCTATATTCCAGAGAGGTATTACTCACCCGGCACGTTAGAATAGTACAGGAGGAGTTGACAGCGGAGATGAAGAACAAATGTGGGACATCTAGTGTGAAGTTAAATGGTGAAAGTGCTGTGGTGTCCTGAATTTAAACTCTTCTGGTTGTGTACCATAGAGATGCAGCCTGGGAGCTGGAAGACAATGCCTATGGAGAGTTACTGCAGGTCTACCAGCACTGTGACGCCAACAAATGTCTCGCCCACCGGGGTCGCGAATACTCTTCACACACTGGGTACGTCTGTTCACAGTTCGTGTGCGTAGGCCCTAAATGGGTTCATTTCTAAGATGAGTCTCGCTCATACGTCGTGCTGGGTTTTAGACTATTTCAGATATTACGCTGCATGCTCTGCGGCTCAAGGGGTACCCATCGAAAGTGTGCTTCCATCAAAGTTTTTGAGACAAACTGGGCGTGCGAGGACTGTGCGGCAGCAGTAGACGGGACAGGTAGGTTATTTGCCGAACCGTGTTTGGCTCGGTGTAACGTTTCTGCTGGGAAATTCTCTCTGATCCATCTACTTCTATAACTGTGCGTATCACGTTTCTGCACCTCCGTAATAATCTGTTGTTTGTGGTTTAGCTTCGCTAGCCAGGCACAACACTTCTCCACCAGCTGGAGACGGAAGAAGAAACGTGTGTCCTAAAAGGAGTCTCAACATGACCCCTCGCCAGTCACCCATAGTCTGTAAAAGGTGCGGTACTATGTTTTCTGGCATTTGTCACCCAAACCTCCTTGCTTTCTTCGGGATCGGGGCTTGTCGTAAGTCAGCGCCGCCGTCCTTGGACTGCATGGGGCCTGTTGAAGTTCAGGTCCAAACCCAACGGTCCATGTTCGTGCTTTTTCCCAATCTCTGTAACTTCTTATCCACTGTATATATCTATAAAATATCTACCCTGCTCAAAAAAATAAGGGAACACTTAAATCACACATCGGGTCTCGATTAACAAAATATATTAAAGATCAAAATCTTTACTGTACATTGTACAATTTGTTGCGAACAAAATGACGTAACAACGGTCAATGGAAACCAAAATCACCAACCGATTGAGGGCTGGATTCAAGCTCACACCGAAAATCAAAGTAAACAATTGAAATCACAGGCTGTTCCAACTTGTGTGAATTTCATCAAGGCAACTCATAATGTTACTCAGTAGTGTGTTTGGGCCCCACGTGCCTGTATGCACTCCCGATAACATCTGGGCATGCTCCTGCTGAAAAGGCGGATGGTGTCCTGGGGGATCTCCAGCCAGACCTGGATCAGGGAACGTGATTAGCACGTGGAGGTCTGCGACCCTCCAAGTATATGCCTCCCCAGACCATCACTGACCAACCGCCAAACCGGTCATGCCAGATGATGTTGCAGGCAGCATAACGTTTGCCACGGCATTTCCAGACTCTTTCACGTCTGTCACATGTGCTCAGTGTGAACTTGCTCTCATCTGTGAAGGGAACAGGGCGCCAATGGCGGACCTGCTAATTCTGGTGTACTCTGGCAAATGACAATCAAGCTGCTCGGTGCTGGGCTGTGAACACAGGTCCCACTAGAGGATGTCGGGCCCTCATGACACCCTCGTGGATTCTGTTTCTGACAGTTTGGTCAGAAACATGCACACCAGTAGCCAGCTGGAGGTCATTTTGTGATGCTCTGGCAGTGCTCCTCCTATTCCTCCTTGCACAAAGGAGCAGATGCAGGTCATGCTGCTGGGTTGATGCCCTTCTACGGCCCTGTCCAGCTCTCCTCGTGTAACAGCCCGTCTCCTGGTATCTCCTCCATGCTCTTGAGACTGTACTGGGAGACACAGTAAACCTTGCGAGAGCATGCATGGATGTGCCATCCTGGAGGAGCTTGACAACCTGTGCAACCTGAATGGGCTGCAGGTACCACCTCATGCTACTTGTAGAAGAATCAGTCAGGAAGGATAAGGAGAGAGCAATTGTCTGTGGCCACCATCTGCAAAACCATTCCCTTTTTTGGGGGTTGTCTTGCTGTTGCCTCTCCAGTGCACCTGTTGTCACTTTCATTTGCACCAAAACAGGTGACATTGATTCACAATCGCTTATATTTCCTAACTGGACAGATTGATATCCCTGAAGTTTAATTGACATGGTGTCATACTGTGATGATTACGTGTTCCCTTAATTCTTTTGAGCAGTGTATATAAATTTACAAACAAACAATCATAACCAAAGACCAAGTCCAGATGTTTACATGGGCAATTTTTTGTCTTTCCTTAAACATTGTGTTTGGAATACAACATGCCTTATTTGAGAGATTTTTTTCTGATTGGTAGGCCCTCATTGTCGGGACGCTCTTCTAGAGAGATCCTACAGGAGCTTACCGGTCAGCTGTCAAAGCACTCGCCATCCATGTCAGTGGTGGTGAATGGAAACAAAGTCCTGGAGTCGGCCGTGGAGCTAGTGAAGAAGAATGACTTCAACCCGTCACACGCGCTGACGGTGAGATTCACCTGCAGCAGACACGCCCCAAACCACGCTACCGGCCCTGGCAACACCCGGCGTTTCCTCAGGCTCCTGGTGCAGCAGCTGCAGAACACCATCTTTGACGGACCGGATGGTGACAAAAACCTGATCTTGGATGCACGAGGTAGCTCAATTAACCCCCCCCCCCATTCAAAACACTCTATGGACATTAACTCACATTCATTGTTACATTTGGGTGTGTTTTCGACAGGGTTCAAGTGTACCTGGATTGTCTCATTACTATGTCCTGTTTCCCTAGCTCTGAGGGAGGATGTCTACTTTGATGTGGGTTGTCTGCTGTCTCTAAGTCTGGTCCATGGGGGACCTCCTCTGGGATTCTTCTCCAGGACTCTCTACCAGTGTCTGTTCAACTTCCCCAGGGATACCCCACTCACTGTGGACGACATTGGCAACACTGTGTTTAAAAACAAAGTCAAAAAGGTATCTTTTAACAGGCTTTACACTGGTGTTGCTCAGTTGTCATTCTGATGTAATTAAGGCTTTAACCCTTTGCCAAATCTTTTGTTTCAGATCCAGCAATCCAGATCCTTGGAGGAGTTGAGAGAGGCAATGCAGTTTGCCTCAGAATACCTAGAAGTGACAGGGTGCATGAGGCCAGTTGACAAGCTTTCAGACAAAGACACACTGGTTGAAGACATTGTGAGCTTCCACCTAATCACAAGAATGCATTTTCCCTTCCAAAGGTGTATATTTGTTTTACCCTGTTCCACCATCTTTAAACATTTTAGCATTACTTAAACATAAAAATATATTTTGTTTAAACTGTCAGTATTCTACTGTAACCATGTTTAACATTTTGTGAGTCTGGTTTTGGTTACTATTTAGAACTGTAGGGTTTTAGGTTCCATTAGAGGCTATAGCTAATGAATTGTGAGTATGTATTTTGTTAACTGTTCACTTTATTTTTGTTCAACCTTTCTGTTTTTGTAGGTTCCGTGACGGTCTGAAAACCCTTGGTGTGCTTGACCAGGTCCTGATGTTTCCAGGGGCCTTTGTTGATTTGTTTTGTTCATCTCCTGACAAGCTGACTGCTGAGAACCTGGCAGCCCTTTTCACTGTTCAGTTCTCAGACCAGGAAGAGACCGCAGCGAAGGAGAGTGCCGTGGTTACCTTCTGGAGACATTATCTACTGGAGTGTGAAGGTGCTTTTACATCCAATAACTGATTGATTGAATTATTTATTTGATCCATCCAAGAACAGGGAGTACCTACACTTGAAGCGTAAAGACAGTCTACACTGCGTTTGCAAAACAAATCCAGTCCCATGCACACCTATCATAGTATGTCTCCATATATACTGTCACCTTTCCTCACCAGCTTCTCTTGTGTGCTTTCAGTTGGCAAGTGTGCAACATCGCTAGAGGACGTGCTCATCTTTGCCACCTCCGCAGATGTGGTGCCAGCTGTAGGCTTCAGTCCCAGTCCCAACATATCCTTCCTTCATCCACTGGACCCTTCCAGTGCCTTCCCTGAGAGACAGCCCAGCTCTAACCACCTGCTTCTGCCTGTGGTGTCGTCCTACCAGGTTTTCAAGAAGCACATGGAGTACGCAGTGTGTCAGCTCACCGTCTTGCAGAGTATTTAACCACTGGCACAAAGACAGTGTTAATCAACATACGCACGTTTTCAGGGACACGTTTAATTTGGATTCCTGGCTTTAGTAGAAATCTACTCCCCTTAGGTCTTTCAGATCTGGGTACGATATTTCCTTCATGGCTTTTGTATTACAAGCTTCAGCTGCTGAAGTTCAGGAATATTTTTTACACTAATTGTTAGAAAGGTCATGCTTTTAGCTTGGTTCAGTTAGCAAACCTTTTATGTGAATGGCTTCCTCCAACCAAGGAGGTTGCTTAGGAAGTTACTTAGGAAGTGTAAAGCGTAGCAGGAGAATGTACAATACATTTGGAATTGGCATTACCATCTAAACCACAATTTGATCAAATGTGTATCTTAATGTCCAGTAGCAGATGTTTTTTTATTTCATTTAGAAAATCCTGTGTTATGTGGCATAGAGAGGTCCTGTGGTCTAAGCTGCTGCCTCTGGTACACATGTACTGCTGCAGCATGGGTTTGAATCTAGGTCACTGCTTTTTTAGTAAAAACTCTTTCCTCCATATTTTCCCCCTCTCTCTATCAAACAATAAAAATGCCCAGTATATCTTTAAAAAAAATGCTCTGTCATTAAAAGAGAAATGTCAACAACATGTCATAATAACACTCATCTGTCTCAAAGAGGCGTTTTAAAGAGACAAAATGGTCATTGTTAGAATGTATCTCTTTTAACAACAGAGTATTTACTTTGCTTGTTAGAAAGATTCTGCTATTAGGTACTAAATTTTTTTAAAATGGTAATTTCTTTACTTTAATGGTAATATATTGGGTGTGCAAATGTTTTGTTGCTTCATTTCAGAATCTGGTTGTTTTATTTTACGTTGTACATACTGAAGGTGTCTGTATGTACTGTATGGGTTTTTACACATTTTCGGGTTTGTTATTGCTCTAACTTTTTATGTTGTGTCACTGTTATGTTGCCTTGTCTTTTATGTGTTTTCTTATTGTATTGTTTTAGTATCTTCGTTCTCAAGCATTTTGATCAAGACAAATTAAATGTTTGCATATACTGTCTTAAATGTGTTTTTCCCTCACAGTATTGAGAATACATTAGATATTGACTGTGTATATCTGTGTACTCTGCTGACCCTAGTGAGGTTCTGGTGGACTGTTTTATTATTTGAGTAATTTAGCAGATGCTTTTATCCAGAGCGACTTCATAGTAGTGAATGCAGACATTCCTTTTATATTGGCTACCCATGGGAATCGAACCAACTACCCTGGCATTGTAAGTACTATGCTCTATTAAGATACATAAGACCACTTACAGCTAGGTAGCCTAGATATTATTTCAAATTTACAAGTATCCAAAAGTAGTTGCAAAAGTGGTCAACTCTATGGCAGAGGTTACTCTATAGGGTGGAAAAGCTGCAACCTAACGC
The DNA here is from genome assembly GCA_016801175.1 of Esox masquinongy. Classification (NCBI taxonomy): domain Eukaryota; kingdom Metazoa; phylum Chordata; class Actinopteri; order Esociformes; family Esocidae; genus Esox; species Esox masquinongy. Next base: position 44,384 of record JACXGI010004037.1, read on the forward strand.
TTTTTTTATTAAGCTATCAATATCAGAATATGGGGATGTACACGGACTTTGCTACCATGAACGTATGATTTTTAGGAAATGTCATCAAACGACTCTTAACTGCCACGTCATCAGATGCCCCGTCACCGCATAAACAGAAAAGATGGCCGCCTCCGTCCGGGAGAAGCAGGCAGGTCTGTCACTGGGTTTCATTTAATAGTTTTACTCAAAATACACAAACTGTGGCTTCATATTGTAAAACGTAATGTTTTCAATGACCTCATCCTACTTCATTTGAATAGAATACGCGGTGCCACGAAGGAAAACATTAAGAAAGTAAATGCTATGCTAACTTACTACAGTACTACTACAGGCTAGCTAGCTAGCTAAAATCCTTACGCGTTACTTCGCAAGCTCGGTGCAAGAAATATCATAAAGCAGCAAAGTTGGATGGCTAGCCTATAACTACTTCTGTAATTGATTTAACCGGACGGTTGTGTCATGTCATGCGGTTGTCATGTTAAACAACATGAATGGTACGCAGTTTGTGATGTAGCTGCGACCGCAACTAAAGTGGCTAGAACCTCGATATTGCAAATCCAGTGGTTCCCAACTCCTGTCCTCGACTCGAGTATGCCCAACAGCACGCATTTTTGTTGTAGCTCTGGACAAGTATATCCAATTCAAGTCGAGTGCCTGATAATTAGTTGAGAAGTTTTGTCAGCTGTGCTTAGCTGGGGCTAGAATAAAAATGTGTGCTGTTGGGGGTACTCAAGGACCGGAGTTGGGAACCACCAAGTCTTTAGTTGCGGGGCGTTACATAGGCTTACAGAAAAGCTAATTACATTAAAGTCGTTAGGGCTATCCAAATCCACGTTTCACGTCAACAAATGTATCTGTATAATCTCCACAGACATTATGTACCATCAATGGGTTTGAATTTGTTCCTCGATATGAACAAAGTTGTAAAAAGCATTTTTGTTTTTCCTAAGTAGTGTGACCAAGAAAACAAAGTCACCCATCTTTTTTCGAACTTGAGTGCAGATGTTGTAATGTTGGTGAGATACAGTTGAAGTCGGAAGTTTACATACACCTTAGCCAAATACTTTTAAACTAAACTAAGTTGTTCACAATTCCTGACATTAAATTCTAGTAAAAGTTCCCTCTGCTAGGTCAGTTAGGATCACCACTTTATTCTAATTATGTGAAATGTCAGAATAATAGTAGAGAATTATTACTTTTCAGCTTTTATTTCTTTCATCACATTCCCAGTTGGTCAGACGTTTAGATGGACTCAATTAGTATTTGGTAGCATTGCCTTTAAATTGTTTAACTTGGGTCAAACATTTCAGGTAGCCTTTCACAAGCTTCCCACAATAAGTTGGGTGAATTTTGGCCCATTCTTCCTGACAAAACTGGTGTAGCTGAGTCAGGTTTTTAGGCCTCCTTGCTCGCACACACTTTTTCAGTTCTGCCCACAAATGTTCTATAGGATTGAGGTCAGGGCTGTGTGATGGCCACTCCAGTATCTTGACTTTGTTGTCCTTAAGCCATTTTGCCACAACTTTTGAAGTATGCTTAGGGTCATTGTCCAAGCTTTTGCAACCAAGCTTTAACTTCCTGACTCATGTCTTCTGATGTTGCTTCAATATATCCACATAGTATACCTTCCTCCTGACACCATCTATTTTGTGAAGTGCACCAGTTCCTCCTGCAGCAAAGCACCCCCACAACATGATGCTGCCACCCCTGTGCTTCACGGTTGGGATGGTGTTCTTTGGCTTGCAAGCCTCCCACTTTTTCCTCCAAACATAACTGTGGTAATTTTCTCCAAAAAGAACGATCTTTATCCCCATGTGCAGTTGCAAACCATAGTCTGACTTTTTTTTGGCAGTTTTGGAGCCGTGGCTTCTTCCTTGCTAATCGGCCTTTCGGGTTATGTCGATGCAGGACTTGTTTTACTGTGGATATAGATACTTTTGTACCTGTTTCCTCCAGCATCTTCACAAGGTCCTTTGCTATTGTTCTGGGATTGATTTGCACTTTTTGCACCAAAGTACATTCGTCTCTAGGAGACAGAACACGTCTCCTTCCTGAACGGTATGACAGCTGCATGGTCCCATGGTGTTTATACTTGCATACCATTGTTTGGACAGATGAACATGGTACCTTCAGCGTTTTGAAATTACTCCCAAGGATGAGCCAAATTGCTCCCAAGGATGAACAAAAACCTCAAAAAAAAATATTCTGATGTCTGATTTCTTTTGATTTTTCCAAGCAAAGAGGAACCGAGTTAGAAGGTAGGCCTAGAAATACATCCACATCTACACCTCCATTTGACTCAAATGGTGTTAGTTATCAGAAGCTTCTAAAGCATGACAATTTTCTGGAATGTTCCAAGTAGTTTAATGGCACAGTCAACTTAGTGTATGAAAACTTCTGACCCGCTGGAATTGTGATATAGTGAATTATAAGAGAAATAATCTCTCTGTAAACACTTGCTGGAAAAATTACTTGTCATGCACAAAGATGTCCTAACCAACTTGCCAAATCTATGGTTTGTTAACATGAAATCTGTGGCGTGGTTGAAAAATGAGTTTTAATGACTTCTACCTAATTGTATGTAAACTTCAACTGTATGTGTTTTTGCGAGCCCTAACATGTTTCATTAACTTTTCTGTGAGCCCCATGTAGGGCTGTCACGATATCAGATTTTCACTAGACGATTATCGTGGCCAAAAGAATTTACGGAAACGATATTATCGCGGTATCTATAGAAAATTTGAAGTAAAAAAAATGCTGTCAGTCAAATTCATCTTCAACTTTGTTTAATGTGGGGTTTTTCTCTCTTTTTTTGGCAAATTAATTACACTCAAAATGCGAGTGTATGGAGGTGGAGAGAGTATGTAACCATAACTCTAAAAATAAAAAATAAAAGCATACAAAAAGAACAATTACACTTAATGGATAGTGAAAAGACAACCAGATGAACTGCTAAAGAAAAGATTCACAACGCCTAACACCGAGAGGAAGTTTTGGAAAAATACAAAACATTTTCGCCAAGTGAATAGGCTACGAAAAGGTATTAATTCAAATGCTAGTGTATAGGTACAGACTCGTAGTTTAAGCACATGCATTGTTTTTCCATGAATAAGCTATGGAAAAACCGAGAGGAATTTTTGGAAAAATACAACGTCCTTTTTTCCTTGTGAATAGGCTACTAAAACAGAGCGTCTTTGTAGATCTCTCCCGGGGGTTCTAGTGGGGCTAACAAGTTGATTTCAACGCCAATGCATAGGTCCAGTCTCCTTGTTTAAGCACATGCATCGTTTGTCTATAAATGACATGAATAAGGTATCGAAAAACCGACTTTGTTTTCACCTAGTGAATACGATATTATCATATGTCTTATTAACATAGCAATATTTCATTTTTTAAATATCGCGGTTATTGTCAATACCAGTATATCGCGACACCCCTAAGCCTATGTAACATTCCGTAACTAGAGATTAAATAATATATACCTACTTTAGTTGTGGACAAAGCATTTAAAAGCTGTGCGTGACCATACATTTTCTCTTGATAGATAGTGCAGATCATATAACTACACATTGCTGCCAGGTTGGTATCATTACAAGCATTCCGTGGTTACCCATCTATAGCATATGTTTGTCTAGTTAGATAGCTAACTATTTCACTCATTGCTTTCACTTATCATTGTGTAGCGAAGACATGACCAAGTCCCAGTTTCCCAAGTTCCATGTTTAATGGTGCAGAAGTGGTTGACGTTTTCTCAACGTCCCATCTTGGGTTTTTGGGTGTTGTGGGATCTGATGTGCATATTATTCAGTTTGCCGCCTTCAGTTTGGCGGGTTGGATACATAATCCATCAGATGAAACACAGTTTTTCAAAAAATTTATACATCTTGAATTACTTCCCAGCTGTATGAGTTTCTCACTTTATTAGTGGTGTTCTGTGTTCCCAGCTGCCTTGAAGCGCATGCTAAATTTCAACGCTCCACCATTGAAAACCACCGCTGCTGAGCCAGTATGGAAGGTGCTGATTTACGACAGGTTTGGTCAGGACATAATCTCACCACTTCTGGCAGTAAAAGAACTACGGGACATGGGGATTACTTTGCACTTGTGAGTAACTCAGAGTTTGACATGACTGTTAATAATCTATTCATTTTGACAAAAGATACATGAAGGGAAAATAAGGGCGTAAAGAACCTTTTTAAATAACGAAACCCATCAACTGATTAACAGTGATTGACACAAGCAACCAGTGCCGTTTATTTAAATTTATGGGACAACAACAGTTTTCAGAAAAATACATTTGAGTCAATATTGAACTAAGTCCACTGCATTGATTTGACATTAATCACTAAAGGACACAGATCTAGAATACATTTAATTTTCCTCTATACTGTAGGTTGCTTCATTCAGACAGAGATCCCATACCGGATGTGCCAGCCATCTATTTTGTTATGCCAACAGAGGAGAACATTGACCGGATATGCCAAGTAAGCTTCACTCAGAACGTCAACTGATCTAATCAAATAAAAACCTGTATGATGTGTTTGCATTGCTCTGGAGCTACTTTGACTTATCCATGTGAGACAACTGGCTGGTAGGATCAAGGCTGACCATTTTCTGTTTACCGTCCCACCTCAACATTGCCCAGATCTATTTGTTAATCAAACCTAACACCCCAGATGTTTTAACATCCTGTTGGTGAATATGTTGCTACATTCAGTTCTGTCGTTCTGTCTTTTCCAGGACCTTCGCAACCAGCTGTATGAGTCTTACTATTTGAACTTCATCTCAGCCATATCTAGAAGTAAACTGGAAGATATTGCCAGTGCAGCGCTTTCAGCGAACGCCGTCTCCCAGGTTACCAAGGTGAGTCATCCGGACAGCCGTTAGTACCCTATTACCTAATGGTACACTTTGTCCTTTAGAGTTCTGATGAAAAGTCGTGCACTACATTGGAACTAGGGTTTTGTTTGGGACAAGGTACTAGTCTTTTCTTTTTAAGCACATCACAAGGTATTGGACAGCCTGGTAATGTCTTTTTCCCTTTGGTAGGTCTTTGATCAATATTTGAACTTCATTACTCTTGAAGATGACATGTTCATCCTCTGCAATCAAAATAAAGAGCTAATCTCTTACCATGGTAAGTTAATTGGATTCTGAAAAGGTAGGGCTGGGCATTGGGACAAAAACATTGTGATGTCAGACCTATGTTCTACTATATTTGAACTTGACTGGCACCGCCCGGATTGCAAGCACCCAAGTTATTGGTACACTGAGCAACAAGCAGGGAAACATGCATTAATGCTTTCTTCCACTATTTTCATATTCCATGTTCAAAAATCATACAGTATGTGGTAGTTAGACCATTAACTAAGTGCAAGAGAACAAAATAAAGAGTGCAGAAAGAGTGAACACAACAAGCAGCACAAAATGTCCAACTGGGTATACTTTTTTCAATCTAACTTCTTTTGATTGACTGTAAAATCAAATAATCTATTGGCCAAATGGATTTGAGTTTAGAATTTTGTTTTGTAAATATAATGAGAGAGAATTGCAGAACATTTGCAAGATAGATTTATCCAATAGGGATGTTACTGTACTGTCGGAAATCACTTGATACTGAACGACCCCTAAACATAGACTTAAATACAGTGGCAGTAAATGTTTCCATGACATGTTGAACTTGAATAGTGCTAGGTGCTTACGATCCCACCTCTCGAACCGTCTTTGTCTCAAAACAACTTTATTTATTAGAGCGAAGAAAAAGAGAGCATATTTATAATAAAGGAAAGAACAATTGTATTATACCAATTATCACACTTCATGCATTCTTTATACCTCTTAAAAATATAAAAAATATCATAGCCTAAATTAAATTATTTTCAGCCTGTTGATTTCTGCAACAGACCTCACTCAATAAAACAGTCAAGGAAGCGATTTACTTTCCTTCCAAGTTATTATTTAAGTAACTTTTAGCATAATATTTGACAGTGAGTGAAACAGTTGGAAAGTAGCCTAAAGCGACAACGGTAGTCACAAATAGTATAGATATGAATGACCAAAATACATAATGTTACTAAATAGCCCTATTTGTTTTTAAAAGGTAAGGTCATGTGAAAGTTGTCTTTTTCTTTTTTTATTTATTTGGACAAATAGATATCCCCAGTTTAACAAGTCACACATTTTGTTTTTTTTAATCTTTGAAACCATTTATGCAGAAAAAAAAATGTGATTTCCTTATGCTGGAATTGGTAATACACCCCTACCTTTACCATCACATATAATGGCTGAAATTACAAATTATTAGAAAATTCTTAGAGAGTTACTTGGTCTTAATCATATGGGTGTGTGGTAACGCATCATGCCAGGATCAAACAACCTGTCTGAGGGCCTTAAAAAAATGACTGCTGGTAATTTTCCTAGGACAGGTTTTCCCACCACATTCAGCCCAAGAGCTGAAAGATGCTAATAGAATTCACTAAGAACCCTAGGCTGACTTCAAGGGATCTACAGGCCTCTCTTACCACAATCAATATTGAAGTGCAAAAGTCAACTGTCATAAAGAGACTGCAAAAACTTGGGAGGTCAGGAAGATGCCTCTGCTCTCAAAGAATATCCACACATAACTGATGTTTGCCAGACAAAACCTGGGTAAAGAGCAAAACTACTGGAACAATGTGCTCTGGACAGATGTGGAGTCGTTTGACCACAGTGCCAAGAAAGCCCTGAAGCATCAAACAGGTGAAGCAGTATGTAAAGAAGAGTGGGCAAAAATTCCTCCCAGTTGATGGAATTTCAGCCAAACAGGGCATCTGTTGATTTTGGATGATAGTTTCAAAGTATAATCTTTCAGTCTCATTTGTTAAATTAGGTTACCTTTATATGTCAATAGTGTTGACATGAAGATTATATATCAATATGTTTAAATATGTAAAAAAAAAAAGAGAAATTTCCAGGGGGTGTACTTTTTCACATGCCTTTAGCTAAGCATCTCAAAGAGACGTCATATGTGTTAAAGAGAAGACTACATTTCCATATGTCCAAATAAAAAAGACAACTTTCCAGTGGGTGTACTTACGTTTTCACGTGACTGTTATTTATATAATGTATGTCCGATTATTTTAATTATTTTATAAAATTATTTGACTTCCTATTTCCTTGTCATTAGCAATTAACAAACCGGACATCATGGACACAGACATGGAGGCCATCATGGATACAATAGTAGACAGCCTTTTCTGCTTCTTTGTCACTCTGGGTGGGTCCTTTAAAATAACCTTTTCAGTGTCACAGTGCTATAGAGATTCATTATGTTCACTTTCTTTTTGAGATAGTTGGTTGATAGTTTGTGGATAAGGGCTAAGGTTATGATAAGGGCTAAGCTTATGATAAGGGCTAAGGTTATGATAAGGGCTAAGGTTATGATAAGGGTTAATGTTATGATAAGGGTTAAGGTTATTTAATACTTATTTGAAATTTTACTCATAGTCTGCAGAGTCTCTCCAAAGAAATGAATATGCATTAGTTTAATGAATATTGCTTTGTCTTTTGAAATACTTGACGAGATTTTAAGATTGTCCTCATTTCGTGGTTTGTTGTTCGTTGTATATATCGTTTGCATCAGACTAATAAAACTTGCCATTGATTCAGATGGCTATACCATTTCTCCCTGCTAGGTGGCAGCACCACTTCGATGTGGCTCTACAGTAGACTAATGCCCTGTAATGTTTTGCTGGGCCATTGATGCACTTTTAAGATTTTGGCTTTATCTCCAGCAAAATATTTTTCATTACGCACTTGCCCGCGTTAACTTAGGCTCACAAATACTCCTTGTAAAGAAATTGAATACATTAAAATGGTCAGAGTAGCACTCTGTTTTGTTAGCGTTCCGGTAAAAGGATAACATTTCCTAGATAGGAAAGCTATTAGTAAAGGGTGTTGTGTCTGAAAGCGTGCAATTGAGCAAACCCCCCCCTCGTATTCTCTAAAGACATGCTCTCCTAATGTCTTCAATGCCCTCTTTTGGCAGCTAACCTCTTTTTTTTTGGTTTTGATTTGTTTTCTTAGGTGCTGTCCCGATAATTCGTTGTCCAAGGGGGAATGCTGCCGAGATGGTTGCGGTGGTGAGCATAATCCTTCCTCATTTATTACCTCCTCGTCTCAGCCGTCGTCAGGTGCCCGGTCTGTCTGCCTGAATGCTCTTTGTATTAGGTCTTGGCAGCGCGCACAGGCCGGGAGAGTAGCACCCATCCCCATCGGGTACAGTGAAATGGGAAATGAGTAATCTGAGCAGGACATCCATATCCACCCACTTCTACACAGTGTTTGCAGGTAGATTCTTTCTTCACATGGAGAGGAATGTTGATGTCTGGAAGCTGATACTCTGAGGGCCGTAATGGATGGATGCAGTGTTACTCCTCTAGTCGTACAAGACTGCTCTTTGTTCCCAAGACTGTATTGCCATGATGTGATGGGGTCTGTGAGCTGTCTCAATGAACCGCTGCAGGACCGTTGCGCTTAGTATACGCGTTTAGAGGAGGTTGGAGCCGTGACTGTGGCCCTGTCTGACAAGCGGCTTGGAAGCCTCATGGGCTGTGGAAATTGGCCAGGGGGGTGGGGAGCATACAGGTGGTCAGGTTAGCGAATGGGCCCTCACACGCGTTGACCCACGTGACTTCCTTCCCGCAAGAGCAGTGTGGTGGGAGGAGAACGGAATGTCTTTGCGCATATGCCAATAAGGAAGGTTTACCTCGATCTTCAACTCTCCCAAATTCATTGGGAGGAGTTATGATGAGACTGAGCCATAAATAAAGTTGGAAAGGAAGAAAATGTCAAAAATCAATTTTCGAAATGGAATAAAGTTTCTTACCAGGAAGCTAGAAAATATACATTAAAAAAATCTTTCTAACTCTCTGTCTGTTGCAGAAACTTGACAAGAAACTGAGGGAGAATCTGCGAGATGCCAGAAACAGCCTGTTCACTGGAGACAACATGGGGGCCAGTCAGTTCAGGTGGGTCAGGGTGCAGACTGCTAAACTACTTAGGAACCATAAAGTCATTAATGTCAGTATTCTGTACTGTACTTCCAAAGCCAGTTTCGTGGGGGAAAAGCTTCCAAACAAACCATATATTTGTCCAACTCTACAGTGGAAATGTGCTGTCATGCTCTTCTCCTCTCCAGACCATCTGAGCGCTTAGCTAGGCCTTCGCGATGTAGTGGATAAAGAGAAATGTCCTGCCTTCTTCTGGGAAGCTCTGAGGGGGTCCATTTCAAGTCTTCTTTTGTTTCAGCCACGGTGAAGCAAGGAGAGAGGCTCTAGTCAGTGGGGAACTCTGGGTTCATTTATCATTTTCTCATTCCATCTCTCTATCTACTTCTCTCTCTGTTTCTCTCTTCAGTTTCCAAAGACCCTTGTTTGTACTCGCTGACCGCAACCTGGATCTAGCTACCCCCCTCCACCACACATGGACCTACCAGGCCCTGGTCCACGACGTGCTGGTAAGGCTAACCAGATGTCAGAGGCACAGGGACTCGGGGAGGGGGAGGGAAACACAGAGCTGTCAGTCATACACCATGTTATGATGGCCTTAACAGACACATCGGACACTTTGACAAAATAGGAGCTAGCTAACCCATGAGGAACATCCACTCTGCTCTGGACTAATTTCCCGTTTCACACACTATACTGGGTTCTTTTATATATTTATATTAACGTGTGTGTTAATGTTTTATTTTTTAATACGGCTAACAGATTTGACTTGTTATTTCTAAGTTACTGCAATGCTTCTTTGTGGAAGATGGAAGAGTAATGCTGTGGTATGTGCTCAGTGCACTGACCTGTGCCAGAGGTCATAAATATATGCCAGGAACCATTTTCCAGCATCCATGCTTTATAATTATTTGGGGTGTTGAGTGTATGGACATGTCTGCTCTACAAACCTCTCTTTTTACAGCTTCGGGTCTTTTGTTTAAGTTCTCTTTCTGTTTACCAGTTTTAGGCATTATAGTGATGGAAGTTGATAGCGGTGTTTATCCTAGAGGTATCTATGAATCAGTCTGTTTTCCCATGTTGCGAGCAGATTATGATCAGACTATGCAACCAGTTGAACCTGTTACATCTACCAATTGGGGGTGTAAATTAGCCAGAACTTCATGATACGGTATTGTCACAGTGCAGGATTATAACGATACTTAAGTCACAATGTGAGTTCAACACAATATTTAATTAATTCAAATTCATAGAAAGTATTATATTACTGCATTATATTGGGATTTGTTTTTTTCATTTGTCTGAGGGACAAAACAAAAAAAACATGGTATGTAGATGTTTTAGAATAAAGGAAATATATCAGAACCTGTGTACCTTTACAGGAAGAAACCTGGTGATTATTTTCAACCTAGCTATCGTAAGACACACTCACTGTAAGTCACTCTGGATAAGAGCGTCTGGTCGTTGAATGAAATTATGTTGTAAAATGTAGCACGCTATTTGAATGTTTAAACTACAGTGTGACCAGCTCAGTGTGTTTGTGTCTGCATGTGATCCAGGACTTCCACCTGAACCGGGTCAGTATGGATGAGTCGGTGGGCTCCGAAGCCTCCCCGGCTGGAGCCCGACCCAAGAAGAAGAACAAGAAAAGTTATGATCTCACAGCTTCAGACAAGTTCTGGCAGAAACACAAGGGCAGGTCAGAAACGCCCCTCAGTTACCGATTTAAAATGTATTGGATTAATTGCGATTGAAGTAGTGATTAAGCAAGTAGACAGATTTACAACATACCCTAGTTGTGTATTATGAGCAGTGGTTGAAGTGCTCTCTAACTTAGTAGAAACAGTATGTGGAGCTTTGGCGGGGTAAAGCGATGCTTGGCTGAGTGGTTTTGACTCTTTTAGTCCGTTCCCGGAGGTGGCTGAATCAGTACAGGAGGAGTTAGACACGTATCGAGCCCAAGAGGATGAGGTGAAACGCCTCAAGAGCATCATGGTACGAAGGCGCACACACTGTTTTAAAGAGCTGTTCAATCAAGTAGTCTCAATGAAGACAATGAACACTTGCTGGTTCCCCCTCTAAAACGAAACTGAATCTACTCCAGGGTTTGGAGGGTGAAGATGAGGGAGCCATTAGCAGTATTAGCATGTCAGACAACACAGCTAAACTCACTTCAGCTGTCAGGTGAGCATCACCGTAGAATGTACTTGTGTGTCTGTATTGCGCTTCATTCATTAGGGTGTCATTATGGACAGCTCTCAGTCCATGTGGAAACTTCTCTGTGTTCCCTCTAACAGCTCCCTACCGGAGCTTCTGGAGAAGAAGAGGCTGATTGACCTCCATACTAACGTAGCCACCGCTGTTCTGGATCACATTAAGGTCAGTGTTTAACAATGTCCTCACTGTCTATGGTGCACTGCATCCTATTAAGGCTTCTTTTGTATGGAACTTGAAGCCGGTTGAGAGAAAGCCAAGAGTGTGCAAAGCTGTCATCAAGGCAAAGGGTGGATTCTTCGAAGAATCAACAATATGAAATGTATTTTGATCTGTTTAATACTTTCGGTTGCTGCATGATTCCATATGTGTCATTTCATAGTTTTTATGTCTTCACCATCATTTTACAATGAGGAAAATAGTAAAACTAAAGAAATACCCTTGAATGAGTAGGTTTGTCCAAACTTTTGACTGGTACTGTACACCGATCAACCGTAACATTATGACCCCTGACAGGTGAAGTGAATAACACTGATAATCTCGTTATCATGGCACCTGTCAGTGGGTGGGATATATTAGGTAGCAAGTGAACATGCTGTCCTCAAAGTTGATGTGTTAGAAGCAGTAAAAATGGGCAAGGGTAAGGATCTCAGCGACTTTGACAAGGGCCAAATTGTGATGGCTGGCCAACTGGGTCAGAGCATCTCCAAAACTGCAGCCCTTGTGGGGTGTTCCCGGTCTGCAGTGGTCAGTACCTATCAAGAGTGGTCCAAGGAAGGAAAAGTGGTGAACCGGCAGCAGGGTCATGGCCGGCCAAGGCTCATTGATGCCCGTGGGGAGTGAAGGCTGGCCTATGTGGTCCGATCCAACAGGCGAGCTACTGTAGCTCAAATTGCTGAAAAGGTTAATGCTGGTACTGATAGAAAGGTGTCAGAACACACAGTGCATCGCAGTTTGTTGCGTATGAGGCTGTGTAGCCGCAGATCAGTCTGGGTGCCCATGCTGACCCCTGACCACTGCCGAAAGCGCATACAATGGGCACGTGAGCATCAGAACTGAACCACGGAGCAATGGAAGAAGGTGGCCTGTTCTGATGAATCACATTTTCTTTTACATCACATGGATGGCCAGGTGCGTGTGCGTCGCTTACCTGGAGAACACATGGCACCAGGATGCACTATGGGAAGGAGGCAAGCCGGTGGAGGCAGTGTGATGCTTTGGGCAATGTTCTGCTAGGAAATCTTGGGTCCTGCCATTCATGTGGATGTTACTTTGACACGTACCACCTACCTGAGCATTGTTGCAGACCATGTGCACCCTTTCATGGCAACGGTATTCCCTGATGGCATTGGCCTCTTTCAGCAGGATAATGCGCCCTGCCACAAAGCAAAAATGGTTCAGGAATGGTTTGAAGAAGACAACAACGAGTTAAAGGTGTTGACTTCCCCAGATTTAAATCCCATTGAGCATCTATGGGATGTGCTGGACAAACAAG